>CABFWO010002104.1:32253-45188 GCA_902155825.1 Timema genevievae | reverse complement strand
TCTATACGAGTATGTACAGTATGTATTGAGTCTATACGAGTATGTACAGCATGTATTGAGTCTATACGAGTATGTACAGCATGTATTGAGTCTATATGAGTATGTACAGCATGTATTGAGTCTATACGAGCATGTAAAGTATGTATTGAGTCTATACGAGTATGTACAGTATATATTGAGTCTATACAAGTATGTACAGTATGTATTGAGTCTATACGAGTATGTACAGCATGTATTGAGTCTATACGAGTGTGTACTGTATGTATTGATTCTATACGAGCATGTACAGTATGTATTGAGTCTATACGAGTATATACAGTATATATTGAGTCTATACGAGTATGTACAGTATGTATTGAGTCTATACGAGTATGTATAGTATGTAGCGATAATGAGCCTAGACGAGAGACGAACCAGTATGGCTCAGTGGGAGAGCATTGACGAGTAAGCCAAAAGGTCCCAGGTTCAATTCCCGCGTTCTGGGGTCAATTTCCACGTAATTGAATTTTATTCAGTTATCAGGACTAATCCTGTGGATAACCATCACTTATCACTTTGTGATGCACATCAATTAATATTACTATTGTTCGGGCTCTTCACAATGACTGAGTGGAAAGGAGGACCAATCACAAATCTGGAGATTTCTAACTCGACCCCAAGCTATTATATAAGATTGTATTTGTGTCCAGGATCAACTGGTATAGTTGGTTCACAAAATTTTGGTATTTTTCGTAATTTAAAAAGTTACTCAAAAGTCGTTTCATACATCTTATGCCTTGAAAATATATTTTTTGTTAATTTTAAAAATAAACACAAAATATTCTATTATATCACTTGTAAAAATAACAAGATAAGTTCGATAGATGGATGAGCCCGGGATTTTTTTTTACAGATTTTTAACAGTCGTAAAAAGCTAAAATTACCGTGAATAAACTCTCCCAATGAGTGGCCCAAAACTGGAGTGAAGTGTCGTGTCGTGTCGTGTTCCTCGGGTAAGCAGAGCTTGTTAAAACTGCAAGTACCTGTAATATATCATCACACATGTGGAACCAATTTGACAAGTTATTCAATAGGGTTTGTTCCACACACCTCACATGGGACCGTGTTTCCGTTGATACCTGGCCAATGAGTGTTCTACTGAGTGATGGTAACATATCACAGGTACAGTTTAAACTAACTCTCCTTACTCTGTCAACAATACACGTCACGTCACTGTGGGAGTGTTAATAGTTTGCTTGTAGCTATTTACACAACCCTTTAGAACTCGAAATGTAACACATTGATTAATGAACCCTCCCAATTTTACAGAACTTTCGTTGGCTTCACTTTCCCACTTTGTACTAGCAGGATAGCTCGACAGGAGAACAGCGTTTTTATTTATTTGCTGTCTTATTACGCTGAACCTGGGAAAGAACGAACCTTTAGCAGGATTCACCCCATTCACCGGTTGCTCTAGGTTTTTATTAGGTGAAGGCAAGGCTTTTACACCATTCCTTTTAGAACAGAAGCTGTGGCAGGGCCAACGCCTTGTGGGATTGAACCTCGTCATCAAGCCCCAGGTGGACGAGCTCTAACCACTACACCCTCTCATTGAGCCTCGTCATCACGCCCCAGGTGGACACGCTCTAACTACTACACCCTCTCATTGAGCCTCGTCATCACGCCCCAGGTGGACGAGCTCTAACCACTACACCCTCTCATTGAGCCTCGTCATCACGCCCCAGGTGGACGAGCTCTAACCACTACACACTCTCATTGAGCCTCGTCATCACGCCCCAGGTGGACGAGCTCTAACCACTACACACTCTCATTGAGCCTCGTCATCACGCCCCAGGTGGACGAGCTCTAACCACTACACCCTCTCATTGAGCCTCGATTATTATTTATATTCCGAATATAGCGAACCATTTTGTTTGTAAAGTACATGTTAATTGCACAACATAATAATTTGTTGATGAGTTTAATTTGAGTGGTCAAGAGCTTGGTTAGCACAGGTTTATTTGAATTCACTAAGGAGGATGACTATTAGCGCACTCTCATCTACAATATGCATTCAAAAACCACACATCTTATAAGAAACTGTTTGTCGTTTTACAATAGGGTTGAACTCAAAATGGAGAATTCAGCTATCAGCACATCCCTATAGCGTTATAAATCACACATCTAATGTTCAATATTTAAAAAAATATAAACTTTCAACGCAGTTTCATGCGGAATGTCACAACCGGGAGAAACATGGTTCTAGAATTGTTCGAACGAATGTAGTTATCTTTTGAGAGGATGACAAGATAAACTAGTAAGATAATCAATCAATGTTTTAGTGGTCATTCTTATAATAAATAGCTTGATGCATTGAGATGTACCTTCAACAAACTTTACAACAATCATGTCAACACAAATACATTAAGATCTGTACGTTCAAAGAACAAAAGTAAATTGTAATTTTTATCACTTCACTAACTCTGTACAACCATATTAAACCCATCGAAGAATATTCTAACAATTTTTTTCTAAAGTAGGCCTACCAAAATATTATACTGTACCACAAATTCTTCACATTTCAGTTTGTAATATTAAATATTACCCTTTTCATAAATAATAAAACCATTTAAATTCCCTAAGTTGCTGTCATTGAATTTATGAAAAGATTTAAACTTTTATAGTGGGCTAGCAGACGTACCTGGCATTGCCTGTGGTAACCACTTAATGGATTGCATGGTTACCCATGGCAACGCTCTTTTCTTTGCTTCAATAAGGTTCGAATCTCGCTCGGGTGAAATGGCGGTGGTTTTCGTAAATGGTTTTCTCCTCTCCCTCCACACAAATGTGGGCTCACTTCCTCTATATTCAGCCTTCCCAATTCCTAGGCTATTAGCGTAATTATTATTTAAGCGTATAGCCCGAACGGATAGTAAGAAGTGGTGCTAAATATAATAATAATAATAATAATAATAATAATAATAATAATAATAATAATAATAATAATAATAATAATAATAATAATAATAAAATAACTAAAAAGTTGAGCCGTTACTTTAAGAACTAAAATCATGTAATTTAAAAAAATTAAATATCAAAACAGAATATGTATCATAAATTTTATCATAAATTAGTGCCAGCAACATCTTCTCTCGTTAATACGGCAACAGAATAAAAGTGAAACTTCTTAAGAAAGGCACAATCTTTCCTTTAAAGAACGGATAGTAAAACATATTGAAGTAAAACAAGCTCAAAAATTCCATTCACGGTAGGAATTAATCTCTGAAAGGTCTTTTTTCCTACCAATATCCTACTATATATTAGATTTCTGGTAGGGAAAAAGGCCTTTCAGAAAACAATTCCTACGGTGAACAGACTCTACGTGTTGTCAATATTATAAAATACGGCGAATATACCGACATTTTCTTAAGAACGGACATATCTGATAGTTATAGACAATACTACTAATAGATTTAATTTTATAGATTCATACATAAAGTCATGTGATCTGCAACTGTCACTTTTATCGGATATTATCAATACCTAAATGGCCTCAATGTGTAGCGGTCAATGCACCTGGCTACGAACACAGTAGTCACGGCTTCAATTCCTGGCTGGTACCAGGGGTATTTCTCCCGAAAGTGGAATTATCACAATGATCACCAGGGTTTTGTTGATTAGTATTAAGTTAGGGTTAAATGTTTCCTCACCCTCACTCTCACTATCACCATCATACTGTCACTCACATACTCACTATCAGCATCATACTCACTATCACCATCATCTCCTCGGAAAGGATGTACGATTAGTACATTCCCCTGAGCAACAGTACTTTAGTACTGGCTGATATTTCCACTACTGGGTTGCAAGTAATGTAACACACACATGCATGTATGTATGTATACACATATAAAATTACGCTAATAATACTGTAACATATTACCAATGTTGAAAGCTAATATGTGGTAAGGTGCACCACACAGACTTTCTACTGCTTTTATCTTAAAATAAACATTTACTAAAAACTTTTAAGATTTCTGGAACGAAATAGTAAGTAGTATATACATTGTTGTAGAAACGCTACATGAAAGATAATAAGTGAAATAATATCTACTGTTACTAACTCTATGACATTATGAACTAGGAACACTGCTACAGAAAAATTAAGAAAATAGAAATATCTTTGTCCACCAAAGAGCATAAAAATCAAATTCAATTCCTAAGATCTGAATTAAAAAGTATAAATATATATATATTTGATGATAGCTAAGATATTATTGGTTTTATAAAAATATATTTCAAATAAAAGATTATCTTTAATTTTATGTTCTGTACAGTGATAAGTTATTTCATATATCAAATAGTTGCGGAGAAATTATGAAAACTGGAAAGTTTCCCCCATGTAAAGCACCCTCAAAGTAATTTTAATGAGAAAATGATAGTTTACATTTTGTTTTATAGTGATAAACAGTGTCTAGATGTAAAATTTAATCAAAATCGTTCGAGAAAATTTCGAGAAAATATATTTTTATTTTTTGCCTTTCATTAAACTACCCTTAAATTTAGGGTTAGATACCTAATTCCAAACACCCTCGGTAGGACCTTATGAAAACCCAATATACCAAGTTTTAGCCCAATTAGTAAAATAGTTTCGGCTCTAGCCCGAGGTACAAACAGACAGACAGACAGACAGACAGCATTGCGAAAAAAACTTTTTTTGGTTTCAGGTGGTCATGAAAAGTCGACATTCATCAAAATCATAATAACTTCTCTCCAAGGTGTCGAGAGAAAGTAAAAATATATATCTTTATTTTCTAGAAGGTGCTCCAAATGTTCTTTTGTAAGAAATCCAAGGTATAGTTGGAAGTAAAGCACTCTAAATCTAGGCTAACGTTGCTGGTTAATGTTATACTTGAAAAGCTCCAAATAAAGGGTTGTTTATTCAAACACTCAAATTGTTTGATAAAAGCCATAAAAGGAGCCGTTTAACTAAAGGTGTAGTAGGTTGCCAGCCATTAGGCTGAAAGGGTTTGCAAGACAACTTGTAAAGATACGAGTTATTCTGCAGGCTATTATAAGTGGTCGTGGAAAAAGTAATCAGGCAAAGATAAAACACATGACCCTAAACGATGAAGATAGTTAGTTTTAAAGTGTTCAAATAAAGCGGAAGCAATGGATGACTTAATGGATAAAGAAATTGTTTTTAAATAGAGAAGTCGGTATTTAATCCTGGCTGACCTCCCTAAAGCTTTTTTACCACGTTTAAAACCCTTTTGGGTTATATATATATATAAAATATTATATACGCTAAGGAAATATGGATGATGATTGTAGAATCTTGGATTAAATGTACCCACATTTTCGTGAAGAGTGGGAAACCATTTAGGAACAAAAGCCCTCAGTAGATCCGACAGGGTTTTAAACCCCGATCTGCCCCTGACCAGTGATCCAATCTGACAAGAGAGTGATGCGTTATAAAAAAAAAAGGTGGGCAACATATTCTCCAATGTAGCCACAAGTTTTCGAATGAGGAGTACAACTCGCTACACCATGTAAAAATGGAGAAATCATGTTGCTCAATAGAACATTTAAAACAGCACGTACTGTTTCATATTCATCATTCTCCTCAACTGTTGCCCGCCTGTGGCCAGGTCAGTTTAGTAGAATGCCTCAATCTTCCTCTATCCTTCCACCAATATTCCTCCTTTAATTGTTTTCATTCTTCTTCTCACATTTGCAACCTTTTTGTTATAATTATGTTTCTTCCATCTCTTTCTTGGCTTCCTTTGCTGTGTTTTTCCAACATACTTCATTTCCATCATTGTCTTTGGAATCCTCTCTTTCCCATCCTCATTAGATCCACAAACTATTTGAACAAGTTTATTAAACAGCTGTACATTTTGACTACTCAGCTACAACTGTCTCAGACGCAAATGAGTAAATTTCTCAGATTGAAAATGTAAGATAGTTTAATGATAAATTTGACATTATTTTTGTTCCATGTTACAACCATTAAACTCTGTCAGGGAAAAGCTTACTTTACTTTGAGAGCTGGTAAAATTAAATTCAACCCACTTTTATGGCCATTGGCCACTTGGGGTGGGCGATTGGCGACATGGTTGCCCATTCCAACTGTAGACCATTCTAGCCTCTGGGCTAACGGGCTAGTAGTTCTAAATTAGGTTCCACAACCAGCCTATAACGCGCATCGGTGGGCTTGCTGACTGAATGTCAGGCTAAACTTGTCCGGTTAGCCGGTGACAAGGAAGTCTGAGTTTGAATCCTGATTGGGAAAACAGAGGTGTTGTTTTACTAAAACTTTCCTCGCTCTCCCTCAGCGTGGACGTGGGTTTATTTCCTTGCTCTCCCTCAGTGTGGACGTGGGTTTATTTCCTCGCTCTCCTTCAAAGTTGACGTGGGTTTATTTCCTTGCTCTCCCTCAGTGTGGACGTGGGTTTATTTCCTCGCTCTCCCTCAGCGTGGACGTGGGTTTATTTCCTTGCTCTTCCCTCAGCGTGGACGTGGGTTTATTTCCTCACTTTCCCTCAGTGTGGACGTGGGTTTATTTCCTCACTTTCCCTCAGTGTGGACGTGGGTTTATTTCCTCGCTCTCCCTCAGCGTGGACGTGGGTTTATTTCCTCACTCTCCCTCAGTGTGGACGTGGGTTTATTTCCTCACTCTCCCTCAAAGTGGACGTGGGTTTATTTCCTCACTCTCCCTCAAAGTTGACGTGGGTTTATTTCCTATAAATTTTACTTTCCACGTCTATAATCCACTAATATAAAATGAAGCCAGTTCAGAAGGGCTGTTAGACGCGAAGAATGAAACAAAAAAATACTGAACGTTTTAGTAAATAAAAAAAAAGGTAGAGGATAAAACACTTAACTGGTAGTTAAAAAACACACACGATATTCCCCTGAATAAAATCCCAATGTCTATGAATGTCCCTCCCAGAGTTGTTAGTTGTTGATAGTAAGTAACACAACGTCCTACTGAGCCAGGTCCAGCGCTATACAGAGCTCACAGAGGTGCAATTTACCACGGACATGGGTTTTTCTCCTCGTCATACGAACTATTTCGACTATCCGCATATATAGGCCTACACTGATGGGCTCTGTGCGAGGAAAGTAACATGCCTACATTGTCATTGAGGTAAATAATTTACAGTGAGGGGGGACTTCAATATATCCAACCAGGATTAGAATCTCGACTTTCCAGTCTATTGCGAGAGAGATGCCTTATACCGTTTAACCACTGAAGTGGATCAGGAACTAGCTCGTAATCCACAGCCAATAAAATTGGACGATTCCCCCCAGTAAGGGTCCCCCTCACAGGACCACCTGAAAGTATATTAAATACCGTATTTAGTAGCTACTTCTCTGTTTAGTATATTCTTTAAGCGATGTCTGGGCTTGATGAAGTTCTATCAGTGTCTACCTGTCAGTAGTCTAAGATCACCCTTACATCGCTCCCCTAAGTAACACCACCCCTTCTCGGGGTGGGAGAGTACAGCCCTCATTGAGAGGCATCACTCTCGTCTTTGACTGGATTGCAGGTGCTGGGAAGATCAGGGATCGAGTCTTGGTCAGGTGTACTGGGGGTAGTTTTTCCTAAATGGTTTCATACTCTCCCTCTATGCAAACGTAGATATATTTTAACTAGGAATCTAAATGACCCATCCCTATCTCACTAGAGTAGTTAATGTACGCGTATATCCCGAACGGGTACTAAGACGTGGTGGAAAAAAACAAAACACGATGATTTACGCGTCACTTTACAACATTAATTCTGGTGCCTTAACTCTTAGCTACCCTACTCATACCTACAGCTCAGAGCCATGATTTCCAACCTTAACTCTTAGCTACCCTACTCATCCCTACACTTCAGAGCCATGATTTCCAACCTTAACTCTTAGCTACCCTACTCATACCTACACCTCAGAGCCATGATTTCCAATCTTTTTAAACCCACTGCCCTTTGAACAGGGAATTAAAATTGTCAACACAAAAAACGAGTTTCATAAGGAGAGATTATATAATTAAGATTGCGTCTAAAAGTTCAATAGCTAAAATTCTAATTATTGTGTTATTTTTAAAAAATAATAAAGATCAAGAATTTGAATAGGATTTGTTTTTACTCCAATTTTTTTTCTAGCATAATTTTCACCTTCCCCTAAACTACCACGGCACACCTTCTTGATCCTTCGTAGCACACCAATGTGGCGGCACACCTTCTGATCCTTCGTAGCACACCAATGTGGCGGCACACCTTCTGATCCTTCGCAGCACACCAATGTGGCGGCACACCTTCTGATCCTTCGTAGCACACCAATGTGGTGGCACACCTTCTGATCCTTCGTAGTACACCAATGTGGTGGCATACCTTCTGATCCTTCGTAGCACACCAATGTGGCGGCACACCTGCTGATCCTTAGTAGCACACCAATGTGGCGGCACACCTTCTGATCCTTCGTAGTACACCAATGTGGCGGCACACCCTCTGATCCTTCGTAGCACACCAATGTGGCGGCATACCTTCTGATCCTTCGTTAGCACACCAATGTGGCGGCACACCTTCTGATCCTTCGTAGTACACCAATGTGGCGGCACACCTTCTGATCCTTCGTAGCACACCAGTGGCGGCGCACCGTAATTTTGTGTTTTAAGAGTAAAACTAAATTACAAATAGAAATTTATAGTCCTTTCACACACTGAAACTGAATTTTTCATCGAACCACATAATGTATAATTTCCCTGAAAAAAAGTATTTTCTCACTAAACACTTGACTTTAAATTGCTACATGACACCGCATAATCTTGTTATTTTTAAGTTTGTTTAAGTTTAAGTTTGTTGAATGAGATTTCCTAATTATTCTGTCATATAAGAAGCCAGGATTGTAAATGATCATCAGTCGGACAGCTTAGATATTTCCATTTTCTAATGTTAATTTGAGGAAAATCTGCAAACAATTTCTTTCATTTTTTTCTCTCAATTTTTTTTAGCCAATCGACCAGATGATCGACCAAACTATCGGCCACGGTCGACCAGTAGATCACGATCGACGGTTTGGCCACCTATGCCTTAGAGTATGTCACTAATAGCCCTTGAGTTGAACCTATAAAATACAAGAATATAAATCAATCTCGTGATTTGTCATCTCTTACTGTGCAAGTTTCTTGAAACTATCTCCACTCACCCTATACATTTATTACTAGTATGTTAGGATGCAATATGGAGATTCAAACATATTTTTCATGGTCAAGATTTAATTTTTTTTGTTATTCTATAGGTAGTGATAATATCTACAGGAACAATACTTTATATCAGTCGGTAGCGTGTTTCCCCAATTCAGTTAAGGGCCACGAGTTCGATTCCCAACATGGCCGAAAAATGTATCATTGATCAAATGATGGTTTCCTCTTTCACACTGATGGATTAACGGCTGGGGTCTGGACGTTGTGTCTGTTCTAGAGTTAAGTTGGTTTATAAGTCGTGTGCTGATATAATCAGTCGGTTCAGAAAGTGCATGTTAAATACCTCCAATAAATCAAGAAAAGTAATCTCTATCAAAAGTGACAGCTAGAGATCACGTGACTTGACGTATGATAACGAGAAATTAGATCTAGGCTTCAAATAAGTGCCTTCCTATGAAAACTGTACTGTACCAGCATTGACACTAAAGCGGTAATAATAATAGATAAATACACCAGAGCTTCATTAGCTAGGCAACCCTAGTCTGTGAGTCCACTAATGGGATCAAATGAACAAGATAGTAATTATTAGTCCAACTTTACCAGGCACGACCTTGTTCGTTAGACATATACAGTAACGTAATAATGGTTAATCCACTCTACTTACAGTATTATTTCTATTGGAAGAACATTATCTGGCAGATAGAAAGGCTACTAGATATAGGCCTACTTTCACGGATTTATACAGGTCATGTGCTTGGTGCAGATGTTACTATTCATAGAATTATATATATTATTAATATTTATAAAATATCAATAAAAGTACCTGCTTTGGTGGCCGCGGGGTCTAACGCGCTACTCTCTCAGTAAAATAGACTGCTGATTACGGGGAGTTCGGGGTTTAATCCCCGTCGGGTGTAGGCCCTACTGAAGTTTTTTTACAAAATAGTTTTCCACTCTCCCTCCACACAAATGATGGTAAACTTTCTATTATTATAACCAACGTAATCCTTAAAACCATTAGCGTAATTATACTTAGGCGTGTAACCTAAATGGGTGGTAAGATGCGGTGCTAAAAATGATAATAGAATTCAACCCTACAGGGATTCGAATCACAGTCTTTAGGAGGTGCTTGGTGCTCAATTTCTCAACGTTCTTGACCACGCCCAAACATGAGGACATATTGAATACTTTCTCTTTTCCACCCGGTCGAACTAAACGTTATTTAATCAGGCTTGCATAGTAGGGATCAGAAATGTTAAATACTTAGGAAACGTATGTGTATTTGCTTGGAGGGAGAGTGAGAAACCATTCAGGAAAAGCGAGCCCCCGTAGACCAGGCCAGAATTCAAGCCCCGACCTCTACATCACCGTTAAACCAGACTATATGAGTCTGAAATTTAGTCCGCATGTTCACCGATGTGAATTATTAACCACTTAATGAACAAATTTATTGACAGGCTGTGAATAGGATTCGAAAGAACTGATCATAGAAGAATTGTCACTGTAAATAAAAGGATAGAACCATCTATATTCTAGAACAGGGGTTGGGGAACAATTTTACCTAGTACCCCAACATATATTTACTAACGCCGACGTTACCCCCTTGATTTAAAAGGGAGAAAATCATAGAATAGTTTATTCATATTCAAAAGATTTCTTGAATCTATTTTTTTATACAATATACCTCCTATATCCTCGTGGGACGGGGCCTTCGTAACGTTTTGGTCGATTTTATTTCGAACCGGCGACCAGCCACCCCAGCAGACACGTTGTCCTTGAAATGTCCTCTGGCAGGACTCGTCTGCCACGAAGCACCGCGCGGGGTACGATTCCGGTCTGTCTGGCCGGTAGTCTGACTACTGGCTTCACTGCCTTTCCCTCAACCACCATTTTGTGGGGTAACTTTGTTGTTCCCCAATAATTATGTTTTATAACACCGCGAGGACGGTAGAGCGATGCTTCAGCCACCTGACCTGATCTAGACATTAACAGTTGTTGAGTGTAGATATGTTGTTTATCTGCGCGTGGAAATTATTATAACAATGATAAAAACAAGAGATAGTTCGAGTCCTATATTTCTCGAGTCTGAATCTTGAATCCTAATCTTAAATTTTCTTTTGAATCTTTGAATCCTTAAAATTATTTAATTTCAAAGTGAAAATATTTAAAATAGAATTTATAAAAAAAGCGGTTCATGCCACGAAAAATTGATTTTTAAAAATGTCTATTAAGTCATAAACAAAAATAAAAATGTTGTAGTAAATTTATTATATTAATACAATTTTGTTCTTTTACTTCCTCATATCAAGAAAATTATTGTAATATTGAAAAAAAAAATCAATCTCTAGATTGTGTTGAATCTTTACGTTTTATGTGAGCCTGAACCCCTAAACGTGGATTTTTCAATTATGTCTGTCTGTATGCCTGTCCCTGTATCTGAATCGGTTAAATTGATTTTGTTCAAACTTGGTATTTAGATTTTATAGGGTTATACCTCATGAATTTTTTTGATTTTGACCCTAGCCCTTAAATTAAGGGTATATTAACTGATGAGGGATTTTTTAAATTCAAAATTGTTTGATAATGGCTATAAACATTTTGATTAAAATGCGTATCTAAGATTTGTTTGACATGATCAATAGCACTGTATCGTTTACTGATGGGAAATTTTTGAAAATTCAAAATATCTCAAAAGTGTCTTAATCGATTTTGTTTAAAGTATAGAGATTGTGTGGTAAGACAAATAACACTGTATATGTGTTTTTGGGGTAAAAACCTCATTTTTGGATAATTTACTTATGACTGATTTTTCAAAAACTTGAAATATTTAAAAAATTACCCTATAAATTGGTTTACAAATGGGTATCTTGACATGACAAGTAGCACTGTATAATAGTTTTTAGGGGTAAACATTTGATTAAGGGGGCTTACTGATTACTAATTGGAAAAAATTGAATTTAGAAAAATTGGTTTTAGCAATTTTGTTTAAAATTGATAGCTAAGGAACCATTGTCAGGGCCCTTTCACTAACATTTCTCATGTCTAAGCTGCTTTGTGAGTAATTGTTGTAATTATTAGGGTTTAACATTTATAACTATATAACCATTTAAATTAGTTACATCCAACCATCTCTGAATAATAATAATTTTATAAACTATATATATGAATACAATTTTTAAATGTGGTTTTCAATAGAAAAAAAAGAAAGTTATTTTAATACATATTCATTCTTCTTTGATTACATTTGTTTATGTTAACATTGAAGTTGTGCATTTTTTATAGCAAGATTTTAAGTATATATTATGTTTGTTCTATTATTTCTTGATTTAAATAGTTTCTTTATCTTATTTGCATCTTGGTTGAGATTGTTTTATATCTTGGTTGAGATTGTTTTATATCTTGGTTGAGATTGTTTTATATCTTGGTTGATATGGTCTTATATCTTGGTTAAGATTGTTTTATATCTTGGTTGAGATTGTTTTATATCTTGGTTGAGATTGTTTTATATCTTGGTTGATATGGTCTTATATCTTGGTTAAGATTGTTTTATATCTTGGTTAAGATTTTTTATATCTTGGTTGAGATTGTTTTATATCTTGGTTGAGATGGTCTTATACCTTGGTTGAGATTGTTTTATACCTTGGTTGAGATTGTTTTATATCTTGGTTGATATGGTTTTATATCTTGGTTGAGATTGTTTTATATCTTGGTTGAGATGGTCTTATACCTTGGTTGAGATTGTTTTATATCTTGGTTGATAT
>CABFWO010002104.1:6190-25040 GCA_902155825.1 Timema genevievae | reverse complement strand
AAAAAAAAAAAAAGAAATGAAACCATTTTCGTTAGCCTTCAACGATATTATAATGAAGAGGCATGGTCGAAACAATTTTTTTTTAAACTGCCGAAAGTGCAAACGACGATGATTTAATTGCAATATTTTTTTCGTAAACAAATTTCCCATCTAAGCTTAAAATGCCTGCAGCAGGCCCCCTCTTCCCCTCCCTCTTCCCACATTCCTAAAATATTCGACGATAAGAGGGGGGGCAGACAGCCAAACTACCGGATAAACCAGATCTGAATATTAATATACAAGTATGGTCTTGGGTTCGCATCCGTCAAGGTCACTGCACGTCTGCTCTTCATACATCTTCGTCCAGGGGGAATTACTCGCTAAAACTTCTTCAAACGTTGTATTTGTCATATAATTTGGAGATTAAATTTAAAGGTTTCATATTTTAAACCTATGTTTGCTTATCAGTAAATGACAGTACAATATAATATGTGTTTAGTCCCCAAACATGTTTAGGCCTACTGACATATTTAAGATGTGGCTTTTAGATGCTAGAATGATGACTCTCAGGAACCAATAGGTTGTATATATGCTAGAATGATGATTCTAATATACAAATAGGTTGTATATATGCTAGAATGATGACTCTAAGATACAAATAGGTTGTATATATGCTAGAATGATGACTCTAAGATACAAATAGGTTGTATATATGCTACAATGAAGATTCTAAGATACAAATAGGTTGTATATATGCTAGAATGATGACTCTAATATACAAATAGGTTGTATATATGCTAGAATGATGACTCTAATATACAAATAGGTTGTATATATGCTAGAATGATGACTCTAAGATACAAATAGGTTGTATATATGCTACAATGAAGATTCTAAGATACAAATAGGTTGTATATATGCTAGAATGATGACTCTAAGATACAAATAGGTTATATATATGCTAGAATGATGACTCTAAGATACAAATAGGTTGTATATATGCTACAATGATGACTCTAATATACAAATAGGTTGTATATATGCTACAATGATGACTCTAATATACAAATAGGTTGGATTGTTTTCACGACATCTTAGTGCCCGTTTGAGAAATACACATACATGAATTATGCTAGTAAAATTTAGAGGAATAGTTCTAGAGGAAATGCGCCAACATTTGCGTGAATGTAGGTTAGGAAACCATTTAGGATAAACCACCCTTAGACCATCTAACAGTAATTAAAACCTTAATATCTCCGTCACCAGCAATACAATCTACACCAGAGTGACGTAATACACCATGTGAGCACCGATGCGGGAAATAGTGTTGTTTGACCTTGAGCAAGGGACAGTTCAATGCATAAAATAACGATTCCTGATTTGATTCTCATATACTTGAGTTATTTTGCAACTATATTCAAAAGATAAATCAAATAAGGCTGAAATACTTAAATTTTATCAAGATTTTAAAGACTTGCTAAAATAAGGTTAAGTAAAGGTAACTTTGAATAAAATTGAATACATTTAAATAAGCCTAGATACAAGTTAGTTTAAATTGTGACCAAGTTTTTATCCAAATTTAATTTTAGTTTTTAAAAGTCTAAAAGAAACCTCAAGCTAAAAATGAACTCCTTGATAAATATAACGGTTATTTATATTTAACCTTTTTTTTTACAAATGTCATAATTTCTTTTTCGAATTTTATAGAGCGCAAAAACCAGGCCTATCAGGCTATGACCTAAATAAAGTATATTTAAGAGTAATACCAAATATACAGAATTCGATTAAAGTCCATTTGTTTTTCAAATTACAATTATTGTATACGTCACCTGATACAGTATTTTAGACTAGTTTATACCTGTTGGTTTTAAAACATGGTAGCTATAATTGAGGTTTGTTATCATTGATACTTTTAGTAAAATTACTCCACCATCGGATTGGTCTGGCTTGCTTGTGACGGAGAGACCGGATTTTGAATCTCGGTTGAGTGGGCTTAGTGTTATTTTAAAAATGATGTTCCCCAATGGCACGATGAAAATCTTTTTAAACTTCCTCTGAAACCATGTATCACCCTATCTGTGTAGATATATAAATATTCAGAACAATTTTTGTATATAACGGGAGCAGGAGACATGAAATCCAGTTCTGTCACCTGTATGTAGACTATTAGTCTGTATGTAGACTATTAGCCACTTGGTTGGCACAGAACGTTGCCCAGTTTACACCATAGGAGTCAGTCTACAGACCATAACCGCTATGAGATGATAGTTATTATGATATTATGGAGCCGGGGTGAGTCTTAACCTAAATTAAGCCTAATTGACCAAACCCTGCTGACCATTGGGATCATTCCCCTAAAGGGAAAAATACCCATGGTACCAGTCGGGAAATGAACCCGGAACCCCAGGTGTACTGACCATTACACTATGGGGGGGAGGGGTTCAAACGTGTAGAGAAACGCGATGCATGTAAAACAACTAAACGCTCTGTGTTACTTTTTAACTTCAGTAAAACCTCCTGTATCAGGACCTCGCTGAGATCCGAAGCCCAGAATATCCGAAACGGATAACTTTTTTTTTGTATATGAACTGCCAAATAAAGGTTTTACGTTGGTAAAAACCTTTATTTGTTAAGATATAAAAATCAAATACAATAAGATATATATTAATTATTGCAATTTAAACTTATTTTAACAGTGAAAATATAAAAACCAGTTCACATTTACTGTTGATATTAAACCGCAGAGGAAATGTATCATTGCTGAAATATGGGTTTACCCTCTCACATTGATAAATTAACGGCCGGGGACTGGATGTTGTTCCTGTCCAAGTCTTAAGTTATATTCTATGACATATGAAGCTAGGACAGGCCTAGCAGGCCCGTAGTGGAAAATATATGGCTTGAATACAAAACTGAACCAGGCAACAGACTGGAGAGAGTAATAGATGTAAAGAATTAATAGCCAGAGCTATTATTTATGCTTATTAGTGGGAATTACTCCATCTAGATATCATATTTTGAAAATTGAAAAATGACACCTGGACACGGGAATCTGCGGTTCGATTCCCGTGTCCAGGTGTCATTTTTCAATTTTCAAAATAGATGTAAAGTAAATCTAATATTAACTACATATGTTTGTAGCGAATATATTTAATAAGATTTTTTGTCCAAAAAAATGGCAGTTCTCTCATGACGTCTGAGATTTGGTGTATTTATCAGTCGGGGTCAAGGTCATAAGTTGGTCTAAATAAATCTGTTGAGAAATCACTTCAAGACTACTTCACACTATTATTATTATTATTCATAAACAAATTTACAAAACATTTCCTGCTAACATTGTTAACGTGGCACTTACACTAGTTTATCTGAATCCGACATTTTCAAAAAATTTAAAGTTAAAACTGAGACTTGATTGATTTGATCTTGTCTATTTAGTTAATTAGATTAGAGTTTAAACTAAATTCTCAGGAAAATGATGAAACAACACTTTATTTAATTATTTATTGTGGCTCCGTTGTAGTTTTAGGTTTATGAACTTTTGAAAATTAATTAAATACTTTTTTCAATTAGTCTGGAATATAATAGCATCTAACATTTTGTTAGATATTTTTTATCAGAAATTAGGATATGTGAGTTTAAAATGATATTTTGATTTAAAAATCAAATTCATAATTTCTTATAATAATATTTAATTTCATTATTGTAATGAAAAAATATAATTTCCTAATTTCAACACTTTTTCATTCTCAGATTTTTATCACTCCTTTAAAATATAATTTATTTACTTTCCATATGGTTATATTACTTTATATTTTTACTTTCCATATGGTTATATTACTTTATATTTTTACTTTCCATATGGTTATATTACTTTTATATATTTACTTTCCATATGGTTATATTACTTTTTATATTTAATTTCCATCTGATTATATTACTTTATATATTTACTTTCCATATGATTATATTACTTTATATATTTACTTTCCATATGGTTATACTAGTTTATATATTTACTTTCCATATGGTTATATTACATTATATATTTACTTTCCATTTGGTTATAATACTTTATATATTTACTTTCCATATGGTTATATTACTTTATATATTTACTTTCCATATGGTTATACTAGTTTATATATTTACTTTCCATATGGTTATACTAGTTTATATATTTACTTTCCATATGGTTATATTACTTTATATATTTAATTTCCATATGGTTATATTAGTTTAGATATTTACTTTCCATATGGTTATATTACTTTTATATATTTACTTTCCATATGGTTATATTACTTTTTATATTTAATTTCCATCTGATTATATTACTTTATATATTTACTTTCCATATGGTTATATTACTTTATATATTTAATTTCCATATGGTTATATTAGTTTATATATTTACTTTCCATATGGTTATATTAGTTTATATATTTACTCATTATTCAGAGTAAATCTTGTTTTGTTTTCAATATAATTGTATATATAACGTGCATCGCCTCTACCTGTCCGGTTGTTCACACATTTAAAATGGTGGAGTTGGAATGAGAAAGGAAGAATTAAGAGGAAACTTACCCGCAGCTGCGTGGAGTGAGATTGGGAAACTGTTTGTACAAAACATTCCATCTCAAAGTAAAGTTTTGTACAATAGTAGGCGTGTGGTAGGAAAAAAGTTAGAAAAAACTAACATATACTTTTGCTGTCAACTTCATTATTTACTTTGTGGCATGAGAAACTTAAATTTCATCGCCACACAAAAGTACGCCACCTATCCCTAGCTTGAGCTAGCTCTATCCAGTTCACCTCATTACAACCCATCCCTATCTTGAGCTAGTTCTATCCAGTCCACCTCATTACAGTCTATCCCTATCTTGAGCTAGTTCTATCCAGTCCACCTCATTACAGTCTATCCCTAGCTTGAGCTAGTTCTATCCAGTTCATCTCATTACAACCTATCTCTATCTTGAGTTAGTTATATCCAGTTCACCTCATTACAACCTAGTTCTATCTTGAGCTAGTTCTATCCAGTCCACCTCATTACACCCTATCCCTAACTTGAGCTAGTTCTATCCAGTTCACCTCGTTACAACCTATCTCTATCTTGAGCTAGTTCTATCCAGTCCACCTCATTACACCCTATCTCTATTTTGAGCTAGTTCTATCCAGTCCACCTCATTACACCCTATCCCTATCTTGAGCTAGTTCTATCCAGTCCACCTCATTACACCCTATCCCTATCTTGAGCTAGTTCTATCCAGTCCACCTCATTACACCCTATCCCTATCTTGAGCTAGTTCTATCCAGTCCACCTCATTACACCCTATCCCTATCTTGAGCTAGTTCTATCCAGTCCACCTCATTACACCCTATCCCTATCTTGAGCTAGTTCTATCCAGTCCACCTCATTACACCCTATCCCTATCTTGAGCTAGTTCTATCCAGTCCACCTCATTACACCCTATCCCTATCTTGAGCTAGTTCTATCCAGTCCACCTCATTACACCCTATCCCTATCTTGAGCTAGTTCTATCCAGTCCACCTCATTACACCCTATCCCTATCTTGAGCTAGTTCTATCCAGTCCACCTCATTACACCCTATCCCTATCTTGAGCTAGTTCTATCCAGTCCACCTCATTACACCCTATCCCTATCTTGAGCTAGTTCTATCCAGTCCACCTCATTACACCCTATCCCTATCTTGAGCTAGTTCTATCCAGTCCACCTCATTACACCCTATCCCTATCTTGAGCTAGTTCTATCCAGTCCACCTCATTACACCCTATCCCTATCTTGAGCTAGTTCTATCCAGTCCACCTCATTACACCCTATCCCTATCTTGAGCTAGTTCTATCCAGTCCACCTCATTACACCCTATCCCTATCTTGAGATAGTTCTATCCAGTCCACCTCATTACACCCTATCCCTATCTTGAGCTAGTTCTATCAAGTCCATCTCACCCTATATATTTAATCTCAATTCTAATGTTATCCTCCCATCTTCTCTGTCAAGTTGTAAGGACAGCAAATTAAAACATTGTGCCTATGCTCAAAGTTAAAAACAGGTTCATGAGGTTCAAGGCATAAGTCTCGTTATATATATCAACATCCTTAAAATACACCCTCAGTAACCGATCGATTAGAATTAAATATTCAAATCACTTGATATGAGAAGCTTCCATATTGATAACCAGAATGAGAAACTTTGTACTATTCTTACTTCACTCGGTACAAAGAATATCACTGACAAATTTGATGAAAATCGGTAAGTGAATTTGACAGTTATCGCTCAACAGACAGACCAAATGTAAAATGGTCAAGTTAAAACAGAACCTAACTTTGCTCGGTCAATTATTTCCTAGTTATTGAGAATATATATCAACATGTACAACTTCAAATCATATGACTTGACGTTTGATTACATGAGAATAGTTTTAGTTTCGGCTACCTACCAGACTCTCATACTTAAGATAAAACTAATCTTAGAATAAGGTTTCCAACCAAGCTCAGGACAAAGTCCTAGTTAGGAAGCTCAGACAAGAACACGTCCTAGCCCCAAACTCGAAGAGCCGGTTCGTACCCCTGACAGTGTCAAATATCCTGCCTGCCCTCCCGTAATTTCAAGTTTGCTGGTGTACGTGGTTTATTTTCTTCAAGAAGCGGGTCATGTTTTCAAGGTCATTAGCAAGACTTCACACCTCCCCCCCCCCTCACAGAGGTTTACAGCTTTTTATTTTTATTATTTTGCCCGCGTTGAAGACGGATGCTCTTGTCTACTTAAGGTAGGGGGAAAAAATCACGTGTTAAATATACTCCATTCATGGCAGGAGTTACTCTCTGAAAGGTCTTTTTTCCTACCAATATCCTACCATATAATAGATTTCTGGTAGGGAAAAAAGGGCTTTCAGAAAACCATTCCTACGCTGAACAGACTTTATCCGTATTTTTGTTCACTTTTATAACAACTATTTTGACCAAATTAAATCAAATATTGTTCTAATAGTTAGTTACATAATAGTTTAATTTTCTACAACACAGAATTCTCAACAGTTCTTGAATAGGTACTGGTTACGCGCAAACTCCAATTTATTTAGGTTTTTTTGTTTTATTAAGTTTCTCCTCAAATACCTGTGAAAATTATTTTGTGCGGAAAATTAAAATAAACTGATTTTATTAGGGGGTTATTTGATTAATTTCGACCTAATTAGGTTTCTTGTTGTAAATACTAAAAATATACTGACATTAACTGGCGCGCCTTGCCGTTTAGGGCGCAATTTAGCAAATGAGCTTCATTTTAGATTTTTATTTTGTTGCAAATGTTTTGAGACGGATTTTTCCCCCCCTTAGAACCGCGACTTACTACCTGTTCGGGTTATACGCTTGCTTGATTACGCTAGTGGTTTTAGGGATTAGAAAGGCTATATTTATATGAAGTGTACCCGCATTTGTATGGAGGGAAAGTGGAAAATGATTGTGAGGAAAACCACCCTCAGTAGACCCTACTAGACTGCCGATGACGGGGTATAAAATATGATTTTTTAAAAATAATTTAGAAAAAAAATATATAGTTTGTTTATTGATCTTCCATGTATTTTAGAAAAAACCAACGCAAAATATTTTTTTGGACCATGGGCGTAAGGGCAATCAAATGCGGGACTGTATGTAGGTAGGTATGTCAATAATTGCGGAGATATGTTCAAAATTGTAAATTTCTCTTTATGTAAAGTAACCTCAACGTAATTTTCATGGAAAAATAAAAATTTACATTTTATTTGTGATTTTAAACACTGTTTATATACAAAATTTAATCAAAATATTTATGGTGGATTTCGAGAAAATTGATTTTTTTTTCTAATTTTAATCATCCCTCTAACTTTAGGTTTGGATATCTAATTCCGAAAACCCCTCGGGGGATTCTTGTGAATACCCTAGAAGCCAAGTTTGGCCCAACACGTTAAATAGTTTCGACTTTAGTTTGCAATACAGAATATAAACATCGCGAACACTACTTTTTTGGTTTCAGGAGGTCATTAAACGTCGAAATTTAGCAAAATATTTAATTTGATTTTCTTAACGATCACAATACTTCTCTCTCCGAGGGGTCGAGAGAAAGTAAAACTTGTTTTTGCGATGCCATGACGGGACAGAGGATCAAAATAATTAAATAAAATGTCCTTGGGAGGTCAGATCGCTTTCACTCCCTTTCCAAGCAAACAACAAACTACAAAAAAAAAGTTTTCCAGGATCAAAAAACACCTTGGTATAAAAGTTGGGCGCCATTAAACCAAGATTACCTCCTATTTGTTTCGACGTTTATCTTAGTTCAGGAGTAATCCTGAATGAAGCATCCTATGATGGATGTCCTGATCATTACAGCAGAGGTCCTCGACAATGGCTTATGCAGGGATCACGATCAACTTAACGTTAACTTAATGTAACGTTCACTTAAAGTTAACTTAACGTATGTGTGATCACGATTCACGTAACTTAACGTAACAACTCAAGCCAAACATCTTCATTCTCGAGTATGATCTGTGATTTGTACTAGTTGTACAGTGATGATCTGTGAATGTTTCCAGTTTTCAATCGATATAATAAATATCTGTTACTAAACCTTTTTGATAAATTTAGCTTTCCTATTTTAGTGTAATTATTTTGTTTCAATGTCTGATCACTAGAACTTACGCTAAAGAGTAAACATTGGTCATAATACCAACAAATGAGTTACTAAATATCCCTGATGACGTCACTCGCATAATGATTGGCTGGCTAGATCACGTGATACCCTTCAAGTAACGTTCACTTAAAGTAAAAGACCTCCCAGGACATCTCTTACGTTAAGTTAACTGCAAGTCAACGTTAAGCTAACTGCATCGTGATCGCTTCCATTTAAACACACGAGGAGGTCCTTTACGTTAAGTTACGTTAAGTTAACTTTAAGTTAACGTTAAGTTGATCGTGATCCCGGCATTAGTATTAATTTTCCTGGAAGATGGATCAGTCGTGCTGGACCTGTGGCTTGGCCTTCACGTTCACCTGATTTAACGCCATTAGATTATTTGTGTGGGACGCTTTCAAACAAAAATGGTTTGAAGTGCCTCTTAATGACCTTCAATCACTATAACAAAGGATAGACCTGCATTGTTGGCCAGCCACTCGTTCTGACATTGATAGGCGCAATGCTTGTCTACGAGCTGAGAGTAGGCATGTAGTATCGAAAAAAAAGTATCGATACTGTACTCATTTAAAGTATCGGAAGAAAAATATCGATACCATAATAGTATATAAAGAAAAGTATCAATAACAGTAAGTATCGGTATCGACATTTTAATATGGAAAAATGTTTTCTTTATCAAGAAATAATTTCAACTTTTGCTTATATGTAATAAAAATAATAATAATAATTGTATTTTCATATTTATTTAAACACTGAAAATTATAATTATTTAACCATATTATAGTGTATCTAGGCTTATCACGTCTATGTTATGTGTTGGAACTTGGAAGGAATGATAGATAGTAATTAGTATTGTATGATGGATATTATAAAAGGTTTTACTATACCAGCTTTCAAAATGTCTATGAAAATGTATCTGATGGAAAGTTATTTAATAGCTAAATATAATTAGTAATATATTTTTTCAATATATTTTGTACCCTTCTTTAACCATAGTAAACATGTAATCCCAACATGAGTGAAGATAACAATAAAATTGTTTATTTCGATACCGAACCGATACCGGATTGGGGGTACAGATATCAGTAAAAGTATCAGAAAAAAGTATCGAAAGGAAAATATCGATATTAGTAAAGTATATATATTTTTTCACATACCTAACTGGAAGGCCATCATTTTTAACAACATAAATGATTAGTTAAACATTTTATTTAATACCGGTACCTATATTTTGATTTTGTTAATAATTTTTGTTCCTTGCTCTCAAAGGAAGCGAAAACCAGATAGTCTCCAAAGAACATTTAGAGCTAGTTTGTTGATCCCATACCACTTACCCAAATGTGGCTGTTTAATCCAGGCACACCCTGTATATATAGTCTCACATACAAACATTCACTTTGGGCTGGTATGTAAAGTATCGAAGCTATTATTTTAATATATTTTTCTAATTATAAATTGAGACCCTTTAAATGTATATAATGGCGCAGTTTTTGAACCTGAGGTTGTAAGCCTAGTCTTAAAATGAATTCAATGCAGTCTTCAGATATTCAATGCTTTGTATCATACAGTCCAATTTTCATAGGAAAGACAGAAAAGTTACTAGATCAACTTTCACGTATACTTCAAGTCATGTGATTTGCAACTGTCATTGTTGATAGGTGTTAGCAATACATGTATAAAATAACTCGAAAATACAGTTAAATGTCATCAATTTTGACCATAAAAATATGTTTGTATTTTCTAAAAAGGCCCTCCTTATGAAAATTGAACAGTAGAATATTTTTCAATCTTAAGAAGAAGCGAGGGCCACCCTGAAGGGTGTACAAATTGTGCGGGCGATCAGGGCTCCGTGATTTGAAGAGGGGACTGTGACAAGGGGAAAAAATAATTTGGGGTGGGAAATATTTGCTTGCAAGCTCGTATAGGAGCTTGGCTCTCTGTACAGTTGGTTTGATTTATTGAACGAGTGAAGCGAGTTCTGTATTTTAACTCCACCAATTTGCGTATATCAGTCTGTAGTTAATAGGTCTCACGATAACTTTTGAACACATTAACCGATTTAATTCAAACTTGGCACAGTTGTTCTTTATACTTTTATACAGATAAGTTTCGTTGGAGAATAAAATAGAATCAAAGGGTTGAGCAGAAACCAACCCTTATATTTATAAGTACGCGGCTTCTAGCTTTAATTATAAATTGTATTTATCTTTTAGGTCATTTTCCTGATATATTATATGGCTGAAGATTATTATGTAAGTGCAAACTACTCTAATAACACTAAACAAAAATTGGGTGTTTTAATTTGATTTTTTTATGTGTGGTAGTGGGTGGGGGGCAGATATCTGAGGGCCCCACAAACAAAGTTTGCTCTAGGCCTCAAGTCTGCTAAGGGCAACCCTGTTGGGGGGTGTGAGTAGGCTCCATATTATTGATACGTCCCTTGTACGAGCTAAGGCGACGGAAGATTATTTTAGTGTATTCTTGTGTTTTGGCATTGCCTCAAGGTTGATGGTTCACATTTCTCATTAGAATCATGATTCAGGAAGAACGAGATCTTCAATGTGTGAGCATCTGTGGCTTTATAGCTTTGGCTTTGTTATTTACTAACTGACTCGACTACAAGATTACTCGCTGCTACAGTAGCCCCCAGATCTAGACTGTCCCGTTCTTCCCCTGTACCAGCCACTCACCTCCAACACTTGCATATTCCTGAAGATAACATTCTCTCAATGGTCTCTTGAAAAACAAAGTCTAGGACCGATAACATTCAGTTGGCGTGTCCTTCCAGGCGGATCAGATTGGCAGCTGTCAACAAGACGCTCGGAGCTTGCAGCGGATGTGACGTCACGTCGCCAAGATAGCTATAAGACTTGTTTCGGGTTGCGCTCCGTAATCACGAGTTGATTACGGTGGATGAACTGGCCAGGGCCATTTCCACGAAATATCAAGACCGAAAAAAAAAATAAGTAAGAAATAAGAGTAATGTTTCCTGGAAGTCATTATTTATGACAATGTCCCCTGCAGTGTTTAGGATGAAAATGTCGCGTGTCACTTACAATGTCCGGCAGTCTTGTACGTGTATATTTAACTGATGTCAATTGGAACAAAGCCGTCATGCCATGGGAGACGATGTGGCAGAGTCTCGTCCATTACTGTGTGTTCACATGTCCGCCGAAAAAACAAGAATGTGGTCACGTGACCAGCTATAAGCTAACCACAAGAAATGATCGCAAACTGCACTAATCGACTTGTTCTGCAACTCAGTGTTGATTGCTATTATATATAAAATCATGTGCCTAAAACATTACCGATTTACTCAAATGCTCCTACAAAGCGAGATACTTGTATACAGCTGTGTCTACTGTTGGGCAGGCGCGTAGCCACGAGGGGGCTGGGCGGGCTTTAGCCCCCCTCTCCTCTCATTGGACCACATCATACACTAGATAAAATCTCATTCAAGTGTTTGAAATAAAAATTATTTTGTTTTCAGTTCAGTTTCGTATTTTATAGCATGTCAGGAAATGGTAAATCCATTACAGTGACACAAAGTTACAAAGTATTGTTGAATTACGTGTAGTAAGCTGGAATGATAGTCAAACATCAGAACATTACATTTCAAGAACTGTTCCCTTTTAATGTGGCTACTCTTGCAGAGCTAGAGAATGACCAAGATGTTGATACTGCAAGCAAAGCTGCGTGTTTCAGTTCTGCGATCACACAAGGTCATTTCCTGGTTGCATTACAACTCGTTGTTCATTGCTTCTTCTACACACTGCAATTAAGCAAGAAAATACAATGTCCAAAACAGGATAATTCAGCTGTTACATCAAATGTTAGACCATTGTTAAATGTTTTCTTGGATATGAGAAGGAATGCTTAAAACGTTTTTAAGTTGCTTTTTATAAACACTTGCCGACGAGCAGATTCATTATCAACTGAAATAATCATACCAAGAATATGTAGCCGACAAATCAACCGAATGAATGCCACATCAAATAAGCCTGCCTAAATGGCAGTGTTCATACCATTTGTAGGATAAAATGGAATGTAAAAAATCGATTTAAAGTGGCATTATCTACTGAAAATCCTCCCCATACTCATTGTACTAAGTCAATACCTAAGTAGGGGATAGCTGATAAAAGTTTGGTAACTATAGTAGCCCCTCAAAATGATATTTGCCCCCAAGGTAATACATAACCTATAAAAGCTGTTGCTATAACTAGGAAAAGAATTAACACCCCAATTATTCAAGTGTATATGAAAGTATATGATCTATAGTAACCCTCGTCCAATACTGTGATGGAGCTAAAATGTAAGTTCAACTCAAAATTTTCTGAAATTTTACCACTTGAAGCACTTATCCCACCCTTCCAAATTCTGTAAACATGAAAAAGAGGCAATTTTAAATGCAGCACATATTTAAGGCAGTGATCTTATGGCAAACTTTATGACAGAACTAAGAGCCGAGCTCGTTATTTGGTGGAAGAAGTGGGATGGAGCTACAGATATTCTAGTTACTGCGACGAATTCATCCCTAACACAAACATTTCGTCACAGTTTTTAGCAACTTTGCCAGTATCCACTGCTACGGCAGAGAGGAGTTGCTCTACATTAAGAAAACACAAAACCTACCTCCGGTCAACAATGAACTAGCAACGTCTCAATGACTTAGCGCTTGATAATATTCATAAATACATCAAAGTTTATGTCAGTGAGATTTTAGAGTTATTTTCTAGACTAAAGCCTTGACGAATGGTGCTACAAGACTGGTCCAAAGAGAGAATCTATCTTTTTTCTTTAAACTTAATGTGTTGATGTGTAATTTAATGATTCATGTTCGTATTTATATGACTATAAATGTAGCTTTGCAGAAATATAAATCTTACTAAACACAACATATTCATAAAAACTGCTAAGTGCATAATTTTATTAAAATATGAACTAATATTTTTTATGATAGGTTATGACAGGTTCCTTTAAATTTTATATTTGGCAAGTAATAAAATTTGAAACAAAAATTCTAATAAAAACATATCAACTTAAAAGTGTTTAGTCCCCTTAATTTGTAAATTTGATTATTTTATGTTTTATTTATGTTTATTTTATTATATTGAGAAATTAGGTATTCATTAATTGTTATTTTATTTTTACAACATCGCGTTCCAAACTACAAACTGCACACAAAATAAGCGGAAATAGTGTTATTTAGAACCCTCGATTTCAAAATTTTCCCGGGGGAGAAACCCCCGAACCCCCAATTATTGATTAGAAACTGGACCCCCCTCCCCCCCTTTTGAAGAACTCTTGGATACGCACCTACTGTTGGGTGATGATTTTAAATACTGGTTGATCGTTAAATTTAAATTTGTATTTGTCGGTTTAGTTTTGTGGTGATTTGTCTACACAATACAATCCTTATATCTTGACAATAGTCTAAAATGTCTGTTTATTCACTAGAAAATTAATATATATTGATAATCAGTTGCTAAGTTTATCTTATGTTTGGGTCAACAAACATTTCGCCTACCTTGGTGGTCTTGAGGTAAAGCGCTTTCCTCAAAGACACAATGTTCATTGGTTCAAACCCAGACGCTGTCGATGGGCGTTTTATTTGGCCGATAAAAATCTGGGGTACAAATTCTTTAGGAGGGGAAGTGAAGCCGTCGGTCCCATGTCAATCGTAGCATGTAAAGAACCCTGAAAGGTACGTAAAAATACCTTTCCAGGCAAAATCGGTTTTCGCCCTCACTCATAGAAATTATCGTGTGCTGATATAATCAATCGGTTTAAAAAGCGCACGCAAAATACCATTGATGAATAAAATAAAAAACTTCAGTCGATTTAGAGCCTTTTCAGAGGTAGGATATATGTCACACCTCAGTTCTAATAAAACCAGCCGCGTGATTAGAAATATTTACTTAATTCACTTTTATACGATTTGATTTTGAAAACGTCTTTATCCCTCATGAGTGTTGTATTGAGAACGAAAGAGTGGGGGTTGCCATGTGCCATATTCAGTGGACTTTGATTGGGATTCAAATCCCGGTGAAGTTTTCTGCGAGTTATTTTTGTAAGTAGTCTTCCCCTCACCCTAAACTCAAATTCGGGTACATTTACGCTCAATTCCAGCTTCATTATTCCTACCACTATAGCGCAATTTAAATGTGAATATCCTCTTCTAGTAGAAGGATGAATTTAAAAGAAATATTGTTTTATTGCCAAGTGCCCAGTCTAACTTGTGTAGTGGTATTCCCGATGGCATCACACTGTTTAAAAACTTTACCTGATAGTTGCCTTTTCCAGCTCATTTTTACAGTCGACTGAACTCACACTAATGTATTAATGCTCCTCTCCTACTGAGAGACTCACTACCTCCTCATATACTAGAGCAAACTCGTCATTTCGTGGACACAGAATGGCCTTTCGAATTATTATGTGGGCTCAGCCTATTTTTAAATGTATACATTATTGTTGTTCTATGAACATGTGGAATAATTGGTTACCTGGAGTCATATCCAAACAGTAAAGTTTTTCTCCCAAATATTAAATAATTATTAATTGAAGAATATTATGCAACAAATGTTTCACTGCATCTAATGAATGGCTCAGAGCCATAGTTGACTCATCCCATATCAACAGTTTGGCTTCTGATGATGGTTGATTTATTCAACATCATTTTTATACACGTTTTTATTCTTCTCTCAACGTCAAAAACATGCTGCTGCAAACTTAGTATTCTTTATTTATATTAAACATATTTTAGATAGTTTCTGGGAGGTTATTTTGAGTCTTCCTCAAATTAGAGTCTCCCCACTTTCTGCCATGCAGGGTCAGTATGTTTTGTACATCTTGGAGAGCTGAGTTTTCACAATCAAAACATCAGAGGTTATGATTATTGCGTTACCTGGCAAAGTCCTCTATGAAGAGCTACCTGAAAGGATATGGAATTTTCACCGAAACAATTTCTTTCTGTCAACATTTCCCCTATACTACTTCATTTCCAAGATGTATTTTAGATAGAATGTGCATTTATTTGCCTGAGTGTATAATATGGTTTTAAGTGTAAGCCCAAATTAAATAATGATATTGAACGTTACATGTGTAATTTGGACTAGCCAAAGAAACATAATTTACCTCGGAGATAGAAGAATTGTGATCATAAAAAAATCGAACTTAAGATTTTGATAAATGTTGACATTTCATGACCCCTTGAAACAGAAAAGGTGATTTTCACGATGCCATTTGTCTATATGTTTGTATTTTGGCCTAGAGCCGAACCAATTTTACCAATCGAGCTAAAACTTGGTAGCTAGGGTTTTCATTATGTTCCCCTGAGCTGTTTTTGGAATGGATATCTAATCCTAGATTTAAGAGTAGTTTACGGCCAAAAAGAAATAAAATAGATTTTCTCAAAGTCCTCTATAACGATTTTGATTAAATTTTATATATAGACAGTGTTTATAATTATAAACAAAATGACAGTTCAAATTTTCCCATAAAAATGACTTTAAGGGTATTTAGAGAAGTGTAAATTTCTAATTTTAATCATATCTGCAACTATTTAAGATACGGAATATCTTGTCAATGTAAACTTGTATTACTGTTGAAAATAAAAATAAATGGTACGGAACTCCGCACGGACTTTCTCATTCCATTGTTTAAAAATAGAGATATTTATTCAAAACTCGTAGCATTTGTGAAACGAAATAATAAACACTAGAAAACCCGAGCAAAAATTGCGTTATACTTATGTGAAACTTTTTTGACTCCCGGATTTAAATTTTATGATTTTCTTTTTAAAGAATTAAAGTCCTCACTATTATATTTAGACCAAAAAAAGATCGATATTGGGTCCACATGGGTCAATACTTCGTATTAAAATTTCGACTTCCGTTTAAAATGTTCGAAATTTTATTAGGGGTTGCACATCTTATGGTTATCGCATTTTTATTAAATTCCTCATTTATAAATTTAGACCAATAAAAAAGGTAAATACTGACTATTGAGTCTAAAATGATAGAGATAGATCATGACTGTACAAACATTTCGCCTAAGAGGTTAAAGAAAAAAGAACATAAGCTTTTTGAGAGACCTGCTTATCTACTTACTCAATGGAATTAGAGAATTATTGCGTTAAAACTTAAATAGTATCTCCTTACAACTAAGGCTCACAAAATTGTATTAATATCTTTGCCAACATCTCAGAAGCTATTGGTTTTATAAAGATATATTTCGAATAACATTTTTTATTTTTAAAAGTACTACATTTCTGCAATGATAAGTTATTTAGTATCTTAAATAGTTGCGGAGACAAGGAAATTTACGCTTCTGTAAAGTACCATAAAATTAATTTTCATAGGAAAATTAAAATAGCAATTTTGTTTTTAATCTTAATCAACGCCTAAATACGAATTTTAATCAAAATTGTTAAAACAGATTTTGAGAAAATGGATTTTTTCTATTTTTGCCCTTTATTAAATTACTCTTAATTTTAGGGTTAGACAGACACACAGACAGATGGCATTGCAAACACCACATTTTAGGGTTTGGGGGTCATGAAATGTCGAAATTCATCAACATTTCGGTTTAGATTTTTTTAACGGTCGTAATACTTGACTTTTAGTTTTTTTAAAGTTAAAAAATATATGTATTTGCGTTTAGCTTAAAAATTATTGGTTTTATAAAAATATGTTTCAAATAAAATTTTTGTATTATAAATAGATCTACATATTTTCAATGATAAGTAATTTCATATCTCAAATATCTTCGGAGATGTGATAAAACATTAGAATTTACGCATCAGATCGAAACCATTAAAATCATTTTGCCAAAAAAAATGAGAGTATCCATTTTGTTTATAATACTAATCAATGCTTAGAAATAAAATTTAATCAAAATCGTTAGAGCCAATTTTGAGAAAATAAATTTTTTCTCTTTTTGCCCTTCAGTAAACTACCCTTAATTTTAGGGTTGGCTAACCAATTCCAAAAACTCCTCGGGGCAACCGTATGAAAACCCTAGATACTAAGTTTTAGCCCTATCAATAAAATAGTTTAAGCTCTAGTCCGAGGTACAGACAGACAGACGGAAATTTAAAAAAACACTTTTTAGGGTTTAGGGGGTCATGAAACGTCGAAATTCATCAAAATCTCGAGTTAGATTTTTTTGAAGATCACAATACTTTCTCTACCTGTTAGATAGCAAGAAAGTAAAAATGTAATATATAACATAATTTTATAAAACCAATAGTTTCTGAGCTAAAAGTAAATATATTTTTTTATTCAAGTAGAGGTAATGAAGTTGATTGATATGATTTTTGGTGGCGATTGTTATCTCAATGTTTCTGTAATAGTGTACAGTACATTATTTCATGTATGCTCTATGGTAAAGTGTTTCTGCAACAATGTATATTAACTCTTTTCACAAATCTTACTAGTCCTCAGTAAATATCTCTATTTTAAGAACAAAGAGAAAGAAAGTATGTGCTAAACACTGTATCGTTTGTTTATTTACTAATCTGAATACGAAACAACAAACAAAACTATGAAACAGGTAACTGTATTATAATCTGCAATCTCTCTTTGGATTTGGGATTAGGATTTCTATTATATTTACTTCTAGGTTTTTAATTGCAAATAACACGTCGACAAATGATTAACTAAAACGCATTTTGATTTTTGGAAATTTTCTTTTAAGTTTTCAAGTTTGAAAATTCTGCACACCTTTTGAGCGCTTCCCCTACAATTTAACAAATGTTCAGCTTTCTGGCTCAGTGAGAAGTACTGAAAATCTTCTGCGCAGATACACATACAGCATACAAACACAATTATACCTTTTAATATAGATTGTCCGTCGCAATTCTGGTATTGTCTCATAGGGGACGGCCAGACTGAGCGCGCGAGCGACTAAAATATAAAATAGAACACATTGGTTGTAATGAGAGGTGGCCAGACTGGAGCGAGCGACTGAGCGTGCACACTTGAAAGATAGAACTGGTTCTATTGTTCAAGCGCGCGCGCTCGACCCGGTACAGTCTAGTTTACAGGCGCCAGGCAATATTATTGTATGTTGGTTCATCGAGTGCTAGGAAAACTTCTCATTTTGACATTTTTATTAATATCGATAGGTTTAGCACACTTGCTACTAACGGCCTAATTTAATTGGTAAGATCATAAACCATACCTATAT
>CABFWO010002103.1:71764-136923 GCA_902155825.1 Timema genevievae | reverse complement strand
GAACGGGTAGTAAGACGCGGTGATGATAATAATAATAATAATAATAATAATAATAATAATAATAATAATAATAATAATAATAATAACAAAATGTGACCCGTTTCGATAGCTGCGTGATCCAACGCGCTACTTTCGCAGTAGACTGGACTGCTGATGAAGGTAGAGATCGGTGTTTGAATCCCGTCCGGGTGTACTGATGGTGTTTTTCCCTAAATGGCTTCCCACTCTTACTCCACGTAAATACGGGCACAGCTCCTCTAATTTCATCTTTTCCTAACCATAATAATACATTATAGTTAATAGTAGACCTATTCTACATATGTATAACCTAAATGGGTTGTAAAAAGTGGTGCTAAAAAAAATATATATATATATTGGAGGGACAGCAATATATATAAAGCGGTCTTGATTTCAAACAACCACCTCTCACCCCTCCACCATAGCCCCCATCATTCATTACGACATTGCTTTCTGACTAGCTTGTCCTTGACGTGTTATGTAAGGCCCCCCTCCGACCTCACACACACACACACACACACACACACACTAGCTCTTTGTTTTGTCCTTTTATAATTCTAGTTTTATTAACGTCAAAAGATAGACGTGCTAAACTCAAAGCTCGTCTAGTCTAGTTTGCAAGCGATGGCTGAGGTCAAAGCTAGAATCCCAGCAAGATGTACACTTCGTTTGCCCTGAAAGGCATCAGTCTTATCTTTACGTACTACACTATAAGGCTCACTTATATATACCATAGTGGAATTATTCAAGGTAGGCTTGCTACCTTACAGCATAAACTAACGGAACTAAGCACTTTGGTTTTGGTTACTAAATAATACATCTACTAAATAATGGTTGTTGAGTTGGATTGACTGTACGAGTATGATGATATAATCGTGAGTGTTTTTTCAATGGCTGCCGTGAGGGCTTCTTACAGCCCTCACCACGTCCCATTGGACGACTTCTCTTTTTAAAAATAAATCGGCCAAGGCCACTTTCACTTTCACCTAAAAAAAATTGCAACTTTATTCGAGGAGATCTTTTACTATTTGTCATATCCTTACTGATAATTTTTAATGATCCTAGAAAAATGTATTGTACACTTATTTTAGAAAGTTAGATCAAATAACGTTCCAGTACGTCTTCACTAAAATTCATAGATACTACCAAAGTTATTGTGATACATAGGTTATTATTCTACATAGTAGGCCTATGAGTAATATTCCGGCGTGACTAGTGAACACCTTACAACCACAATAAACTCACTATAGTAACTCGACATTAAATAGAAGAGGAATATTATTAGTCTCGTTAAGTATAATGTAACTTAACCTGCCCTTTTTGAAACGAATGATTTTATCAGAACACGACTAACAAACTAACATAACTACAAAACGGACACAACGCCATTCTTAATCAGCCGTCTATCCATCACTTTTAAAAAGGGACCGCTATATTCTGGGGATAGGATTCCTCTTTTTTTTTTTTTAACTATTTTGTTCCATAAGTTGAATTTTAAAAATTCTAAATGAGTTTTAGAGGTTTTTTTACGATACAAATTCTAGTGAAACTATATTAAACTAAATGATCGAAACTATTATGTTAATTTTTCCCTGAGTAGAGTCATTATTTTGAGGATTAGAAACTACAATGAACCGCTTTATTATTTATTCAACTGGGGACATCACAAGCATCTACCTAGTGATATTGTGGTGTATTAACTATACCCGCTTTGCTCGTTGGGGGCTTCGCCCCCAAACCCCCAGTCATCATGTGTGCCACCCTAATGGCAATTGGATGTGCCAATATGCCTGCCAAATTTTATGATTCTAGCTGTCCCATAAGTGTGTCAGAAATTTAAAAAATGTGTGAAAAATGTGAAAAATTAACCTAAAATAAAAAATCTAGCTCTATCTTGCCAAATTCGTAGCTGCTGGTGCAATCCGTTTTTTGATAATTCTTACCGTTTAGCCACAAGAGATCTCCAAAGAAAGGTCCGCACTGACTTTAAAGTTGCTCCGTCATTTTAATTTTTTTTGTGGGGGTTAAAAATTAATTTTTTTAACTTTTTGGAAGTTTCCCGTCGGTTACAGGCTAGAAGGTATAAGTTTGCCAAATTTCAAGTTTCTAGCTCATCTGAAAGTGGGTAAACATTTATGTAAGTTAGTGAGAGATTGAGTCAGCCATGTGAATTATAGTACCATAATATACAGGGTGTTCGGAAACTCAGAGCCTAAACTGCACATTTAGTTTGTTTGAAGCAAAAGTAATACAAAATCCCCATCCAATTACATCCGGAAAACTATGCTAATACAATTAAATTGTGTTCATAATTTCGTCGTACAGCACCTGGCGATAAAAGGAATTCAAGCATGCGTGTACAACAGGTTGCATAGGAGCTAGGCGCATACCACAATCAACAGTAAACAACACACCAGTACATCTAGAAATACGAATACGTTATTAGGGTCATTAGTGTCCTACATCACATTAAGTGTAGCCATTATTACATGTGCAGTGCCACGCACCTAGCTCCTACGCAACTTGTACACACGCGCATGAACAGCTTTGATCTCCAGGCGTTTTACGCTGAAACTTTGAACACAATCCTATATATTATTTCTGTTTTCAACATCCCTTTTTTTCAACTAATAAAAAGCCTACATGATGAATAAGTTATCAGTGAATAGGATTTTTTACCGACTTCTGACATAGCATCCTCAGTCTACGTTAAAACATATTGTTTGTTTAAAATTTAAGTTAAAAGAAAAATCTAACAATATTTTTGTATCAATTACCGAAAATAAACTCTCTTTGTTATTTTGTGTATACACTTCTCTGAGTATTTAATTTCAACAACCCAACAAAGTACTAAATCCTTTTTTGGGGGGGAAGGGGGAGGCTGAATGTGCGAAAATTTCGCAACGCAAGGGTTTACTGGTTTAATGGTATTAGCATAATTTTCCGGTTGTAAGTGTATAGGGATTTTGTATTACTTTTGGTTCAAAAAAGCTGTATGTGCAGCTTGGGCTATGATTTTCCGAACACTCTCTTTATATAACTGTTAATGTGGTATCCTATCTTAGGTCAATATCATTAACTTTCACCATCCCCTCTTTGCTAACCAATCCAGCCCCAGCATCTGACAAAAACAGATCTCTGTCCAAATAGAAACTGGTTGCACTTTGTGCTGGGAAGAAAGTGTACAGAAATAGGACTACGTCCATGAAATGTTGCTTCCTGTGCAAGGCAAGCCAATACTTGTTTTAGTTACATGACTGTGCTAAGTGGGTTGACATGCATTGCTTGACATTTATATCACTTTCCTGGGGTTATCACTTACATGGAGTCATTCAAACCTTAATAGAAAAAACACACTAATAGTGAAAGAAAAGATTGCACTAGTCCCGATAGAGGATAGAGGTCATGATAGAAATATATAATTTTGATCGCATCAATACTTTTCATCTTTCTTTATTTATAACTTACCTCTGATCACAAAATGGCCGTTATAAAAGCTGGTCCTAGCACATCTTTTACCTGCATTCTTTGAATGAAGGAATTAATTTAATATACTTGGCCAATATTTATCGTTATTGGAATGTTGTTGTAGATTATTCGCTATTAAATCAACAAAATTGACTATTATACGCAAATTAAAAAGTTAAATAGTAAATTTGGAAAAAAAAATTTCTTATTTTTGTTTCGTACTGTACATTAATTATAAATTAAGTATAGTACAGTGATGTTTAAATATGTCTTGATATATATTATAATTTCAAAAAAATAAAATGATCTTTTAATGTGTTTGGATAGCAAATTTAATTGTTTAATTATGGGGTGTGGTTTAACTTTTTTCAAATATTATCACAATACAAATAGTTAAGTAATGTTTCCTAGATGCAACATAGTTTTGAGTGTATGTTGATAGTCGTTCAAAGTAATATTTTATGCATCCTATTATTATTGCTTATGATTTAAGGATAGGATTTGGTGTTCAATTTAAAAATTATAATATTTCAATACAAATAAGTTCAATTATACTTCCATTTTACCACTTGATTTTGAGTGGATAGCATTTTAAAGTATTTGTTTGTGTATACTATCTATCTTCACACACACACACACACGCTTTATCTCACAATATATATTTCTCACAATCTTTCTCACATTCTCTTTAACACACACACCTTCTTAAGAACTCAATTCCTCTCATATCCTTTCTCTCCCACAAAATCTTCCTCTCACGCATTTTGTATCATAAACTGCCTTCCAAACGCTATATATCATACACACAAACTACATCACACAAATTCTCTTTCACATATACTTTATCTCTCTCTCTCTCTCTCACACACACACACACACACACACACTCTCTCACAAATTATCTCTATCACTTTCTCTCTCACAATTTCTATATCTCAGATGTTTTCTCACATAAACTCTTTCCCACTATATCACTTTCACACACACACTCTCGCTCTCATTTTTCTTACTCCCACTTCCTCAAACACACTCACTCACTATTTCACACTCACTCTCTCACACTCACTCTCTCACACTCACTCGCTCACTCTTTAACACTAATTTTCTAACAATCACTCTCTCACACTCATTTTAAAACACTAACAATCTCAATCTTACATTCATTTATACACTTACACAATCTCACACTCAATATCACTCAAATATTTTCTCAATCTATTTTTATATCTTATATATAATTTGATATAAGCCAATTTCTGGTGGTTAAAATGATAGAGAAAATACCTTAACCAATGTTGACAAACGAACACCAATTTTAGGCTTAGGGGCCTAGGACGTAGGCAAAAATAGTAGCCTAAAACTAAAACCCAATTTCCCTATCGAATTTTTCATATTTTCCTTTTTTGTTGGCAGTTGTTCATCAGTACAATCTTTATTTGCTCATATCAACATGGAAACCATAATTTGTGTAAACTTAATGTAATTAGGTAAATAAAATAATAGTTTGGTTAAAAATAATAATAGCTCAATTCTTACTCGGGTGGTTTGGTGCAACAAATAGATAGCTGAGAGAGGGGTCGTTTTTAAGTTCTCATCGGGGCGTGAAGGGGGAAAATATATGTTTTGATTCAAATTAAACACCCAAAGCTAAAAATCGCTGTAAAGCTGATAGCATTTGATGAGTAAACTTTTAACTAAAAATTCGAGCTATGGCTTATTATATAGAACTTATCCATGAAATGTTTAGAATATATTTTAGTGCAAAAATATGCAGCCATAGCTGTAACAATCCTTCAGTTTTAATGAGAGTTATATACATCCTAATTACGATATTATTGACCTATATAAATTTTCAACTCAATTAATTTTATTAATTTAAGAATTGTTGAAAACCATACCCGAACAGGAGAATCTGCCAACAATATTGCTTTGGCAGGAGAACATTTTATGATTCGTATGTACGGTGGTAACGTCAACGATGGCCTAGACAAGACAAGAGACAAATTTTACGTTAGCATAATAGCAAAACAGCTGATAAGCGCCAAGTTTGACCTGTCAGTCCTACCACCAACATCTACTGCAACAAGACGGCACAGCTTGCGAGCTTTCCAACAGATTCATACATGGGGTGGCGTGGTTCTCCCCCCAACTATATGGGGTTGGGAAAATAAAGATGACTACCTTTCACCAGTACCAAACACACTACCTCTTGCCCCAAAGTGTCTGCTTCGACTTATATTTTGTAATTGCTAATCCCTTTGAACGTAATTGTGAATGTTGTCGTAATGATCTTCCCTGCACCGGTATGTATGGCATTTGTGGTGGAGAAGTGTGTAGCAACCGGAAAAAGACAACCGAAGTTGGTGAAGAAGAAAGTGAGGATACAGTGAAAGAGCCTGAAGAGGGGGGACCTCAGCCCGACGTCACCGCCGAAACACTACTATGACCACCGATGAGCCTCCTACCCACCGAGCACGATGCTCTTGTTGAATCATTCATTGGTTAGTAGTGCAGTTCTCAATTTTTATAACATTATTATGTATTTATGACGAGCTGGAGTCACGGAAAACTTAACTATAAGCTAAGTGCTACGCCCTGATCGTTGCCGACTAGAATCTGCTCGACCAGCCATTGACATAACCAAATTTGTTTCCTTCGCTTCCGACACACCCCTCACACTCCATTACTTTCCTAAATATGAGTATTTATCTTTAATTTTTAGCAATCTATAACCTTTATATGAAACCTTTTTTGATCCCATCCCTTATAATAAAAGAAAACAGCTTCGGAAATTATTTGTTTAGTTTAACCAAGTTAGGTCACCAGAATTTTTATTTTTATGAAAATGTCACTGCTATATAAGCGCTAATTCATCCTTCAATTATTGACTTTCTTATTGCAACGCTAAGAAATAGCCTTTAAGATAATATTTAATTTTTATATTAGTTTATTTTTAGTTTTTTGTCGTCTTTCTACGCAAAATTTATATTTCCTAGTATATAGAGAAGTGTTTTATTTTCCAATGGCAACCACCCGCTCCCTAATTTTAAATTCCAAGCTTTGCAGCATTTATGGTAATCTAGGACGATCCTTTTACAAACTTGGTAAATTAAAATTTTCTTCTATGCTGAAAAGAAGATTTATAATGGTTTTGAAAATATTTAAGGCTACTATTCCCTACACCTATAATTTTCATTTCCCACATTCCCATTTTGAAATTTTAAGATTAATTTGATTATTTTATATGGTTCATTTACGGTCTTGCCACATTTCAATTTTAGTCCACATGGAAAAGTAGTGTTTAATTGTATTAATAGCTCTTACATTTCCCGGGGTTCACTTCAGAAATTCGATCCGTTCCCATGTCAGGGGTAAGGTGTCTGACTTCTGTGCTGGATGTCCGGGGCTCAATCCTCGGTTCCCGCACAGATTAACTTACTGCCAAATCCTTCCTTCACCTCTGACAAGACGTGTATTAATCACAACTTGTGAATGTGAGAAATGCCAGGACTCCACCGTGGTTCGGATTCCATGTTAAGCTATAGGTCCTCCATTTCATCTCACAATCACCCTAAAATTACACATTATTGTAAGTGCGTATAACCTGAACGAATAGTAAGATGAGGTGCTAATAATAATATTAATAGTTTTAGAAATTTTTAGGGAACCCTTCTTTACCCCATTTAAGGCTTCTTCATCTTGAAATTTAAGGATTAGAGCTTAATGTTTGTTTGGGGTCTTTCTTATATCCCCCTGACAAATCGCAATTTTCTACCACACTGAAAAGTAGTTTATTATATTAGGTCTGGGAATTTCGAAAACCCCTATTCCACAAGAGTGTTATTTACACCTTCTTGCCAAATTTCTGTTTCATACCACACAAAAAATTAATTGTTTCCCCTTTACATTTTAATAACTCCTACTTATAAATTTAATTTTTTAAAGACAAATTGGGTTATCTAGAGTTGTTCTTCTACCTGCCTGATTTAAGTTTTCTATAACACCTAAAAGTTTTATTTCTGATTAGGGCCCCTTCCCCTGTTTCCCATTGTCCTAATTGAAAGTTCAGTATAATAAGCATTTAATATTTTTAGTGATATTTTTACATGTCTGCCGAATTTTATTTTTCCACCACAATAGGTAATAGCTGCTTACTATTGGTTTTATGAAATGTTTAACCCTAAAACCACTTTTCTCTAATTCCATCTTATAATCTTAGAAATTTCCAACTTTAATATTAATTGGAGGAGTCTCTCTCCCTGCCTGACACAAAATTTTATATCCGCTCATCTAAAAATTGTTTTTAAATAATAGGCCTCCTATCTCTAGGAGCCCAATTTTGAAATTTCTCAATTTTAAATGTTTTTGGTTATATGGAGCAATACCTTCATGCTAAGAAAAATTTGAAGATTCTAGGTTCCGGGGTTGGGGTCACAGAGAATGTTGAGGAAGTCAGTGAGACACATACGGTTTTGCTCCTCCCCTCTCCCTCTTAGAGAATGATATTTTAAAAACCCTGAAAGTGTTCCAACCCAATCCTAGAAAGGAACATTCATTTTAAACTTCAAGGCTCTATGTCCATTGCTTCATAAGATACATCACTGAATTCGGAAAAACTTCCAACCATCCTTTATCACCCATTAGAGGTCAAATTTCTTAAAACCTCGTCTTATCTCTTGCTTACAAGAACCTTCTTTCAAGTTTCCAGGGCGAGGGGTTGTGGAGATACGGCAAATAGAACTTGTACTATTTAATAAGTAGCTATATAGTTTTTCAAATGTTACAGCTTCAGATCACATTACTTGACGTATTAGTAGACCTATTCAAAAATTGTAAATTTTGTAACACTCCAATAACTCTCATCTTAGCAGAATTCGACCAGGCGAGGTGTCATTTCGTTATATTAAGTTGAGATAGAAGCGGATTATTATGTATTACAGTATTTTTAACTAAATTTTAAACTGACGCTGGCTGAAGGTAGATCTTGGAGGGCCTTTATATCATCCAAAGTGAGTCAGGTGTTAATAATAATAATTAAAATTTCAAAGTACAGTCCCGGCAAAAAAAAATTTCATGCCAATAGCTTTTTTAAAACCTTTAGGTCTCGTCTCGGATGCTGCAGTGGACCTCCAAGATCTGCCTCCAGCCAGCATCGATACATGTACAAAGTGGACCCATGAAACAACAATATTATGGTACTAACAATATTAATAATGGGGGAAGGGTAGTTAATAATAATATTAATAAACTTAGACAACAATGGTTCGATTTGAAGACAATTATAGAGATGCAATATACTAATATCAGATGTTTTAAAAAAATTTCCTGCCTAATGGAATTTTCACAATTTAATATTATAAAGACAAAAAATAAAATTAAGGTCTATCTAATTAAAATGATCTTAATTTTCAGAAAAAAAAAGAAAACTAAAAAAGTCAAGAAAATATTTAAAAAAATAAAAATATTTGTTGAGGACCAATAATATTTAATATTATAAAATTTTATTAATTTCTAAATATATAGTGACATTATTTAACAGCTTACTATTAATAAATTTGTAAGCTTATGAAATCATGAGCTGGCTAGAATATTGGTTATCAGAATCATGGTCCAAGAATTTACAAAAAAAGGGAGAAGGGTTGAAAAATATTTCTTGATAGTTAAATAAATTTACATTGAAGAATTAACGGACGGGAACTGGATATTGTGCCTATCCTAGTCCAAAGTTAGATTATAAGGCTTATGAAGCTATAATAGGTCTAGTAAGTAAGTAGTGGAAATTATATGGAGTGAATAAAAAACCGACCCAGGCCCGCTGAAAACAGTAATGGATGTAAAAAGTAAATAGGAAATGAACATAAACGCATCTAATAAAACCATATTTTTATTTATTTTGATCAATTTAAAAAAACGCAAAAAAATATTGATTTTAACTTGCACATTTTACCTTAAAAATATAAAAGTAAGATTTTGGAAAAGAGGAATTTGCTTGGATTGCTTTCCCATTTCGTGTTGGCAGGAGCTCAAATACTAGTCTGCAGGACTTTGGTTTGGCTATGAGTTGAGCCTACAATGTTTAAATATAGTAGCTTAAAATCAAGAAATTAAAAATTTAAATATATATTATTCGTGGATGTTTGATATAAAATATATTTAGTCACCTTGTTTAGGCCTGTGTTAGTTTGGACATGGATGACTCACCACTCTATTCAAATATAGGTAGATATATGATTTTTTTAAATGTATTTATGTTTTGATTATAGAATACATTCAATATAACCTTCTTCCACACAAACCAGCCGCATACTATTAATTAGGGAATCACTCTCATTCGACCTATTATTTTATCAAGTCAAAGGATCAAGCCAAATCAACAGTTTCAGTTAACAGAGCTTACAACATTTTAGCATACTATACAGATTAAAATGGTGACTAGGTTGTCTACCGAATTTTATAATATACCATATTTAATTACTTTTCATGAACTATACATAAATATTCATAAACATAAAAACAAACAAAAAACGAACAAGAAGAAATAGGGAAAGATAGAATCAACACCCACATTATTCACACTACTATACTTAATATCCGCTTGCATTCTTTCTCACTTTACTTTCTCTTTCTTGTAAATCCAAGTAAATTTTGAGCAAAGTATAAAAATAATACTATTCTTAACTGTATAATGAACTTGTTTACGTTTACGTTTTAATGACTTTATGACCAAAATTTCCTTTCATGATTTTCACAACTATTAGAAACCCTAGTGTACCAAACAAAAAGTGACTAAAAACTCTAAAATATATGATATCAACAATAAAAATATTTTCATTCTAGAAACATATATTAGGACAGATTAAGATGAAACTTGGATTATTTAAGGCGATTTTCTTTTAATTGTCTATAAAATAAAATTATAATTTACTCAATATATTTTAGGGTATTCACTAATAGCTTATATTTTAGGGAATACAAAAAATAAACGAAAAGGTATCGTTATCTTAAAAAAAAATTAAAATCAGTTGGGTAAAAAAAAGAGTGGTATCTTGAAATAAAAATTGTAATGTTATATTATTAACATAAACTAACCAATTTATGTTTTCCTGTCAAACCCTACTTGTTAAATCATGTTTATTAAACTACATAAATAGTTAATATTATCGTGATTTTAAGCCTATAGCAAAATAATCTGATTGAGTTTTACTGCTTCAGGATTTGTCTATAGAGAGAGGAGGAAAACCAAACCTCCCACAATGCATCAACCACCAGGGGACGAGTTGATAATGGGAGAGTGCCTTTTTTATTGTTCTGTTCACTACTGTTCCTGCTCTGTTAATCTGTTAATTACCCATGCACTGTTAGGTCTAGGTTGACGGTATTACAGGGTTGGGATTGGATGCTCATGGGTTTGAGATGGATTCTTGCCTTTGTGGTGACTGCCCTATCCGGACAGGACAAGAGGCTTCTTTCCCCTGCCTGTGGGATGTTCCTCAACCGGAAATCCTTACAGTGACCCCTGGACAACGTTCAATGGGTTCCTCGAAGGGTGTTTAAATCTCTGTAGAGGTTACCTGTGTGAGGGTGACTGTGTTGTAAACCCCACCGCTCTTGACTCGCCAGGCAATAGGCGGTTGGTAGCCAGTACCTTCCGGTAAAGCTGGTCAGACCCCCTCTACGAAGTCTCTACTAGGCAATTTAGGTTGAAAGCCCTTTTGGGGTGTTTCCTAGGGCTAGTGCTTTACCTCCGAGGGAGTCTTAACATCCTCACGCGTATTCCAGCACGCACGGAAGGAGGAGCCAACTCTTCCTGCTGATGGAAGTTTGGCCAAGGCAGTAGAGTTTTCCTAGCTGTCCCGTGATTATAGGGATCAATGGCAGAAACGAGTTCATCAGTCCTCAAAATTGCTCACTGCGCGTATTTACGTGCGTGGCTACAATCGAGGGACACAGCCATGATGGGTTAGAAGAGCACTGAACGAGGTATTTGCTCCTCATAAATTGGCTGCCGAACACTACACGGCAAATTGATCCCACTTTGAAAAGTCTCTGACTTAAATAAGGTGGCTGTCTAGTGACTGTCATTTATGTAAGTCTAGGTTTATAGTTAGTTTTAAACATTAATGGAGCCACTTGCATTGATGGGCAAACAGTCTTAATGTGTGACTGATTAAGTTTAATTCACCAGGGGCGGGATATTGGGGTTTGAAACTCCGATGTGTCTACTAAAGAAACATTTATTCTAAAATCAACTTTTCTCATTCTTATCACACTAGCGGGATGTTATAGATGAAGGGGGAAGAAATAGTTATAAAATAGAACGACAAATTGTATTTTATTTTATTTTAAACAATACTTGATCTACAGGCTGTAAGACATGGTACTAAAAAAGAATGGATACTCTACGAGTTATATGACAGCTCAAGTGATAATTATTCTTTATTTTCATTTCAATAATGTTGGGTTAAGGGACACTGGATCTTAGAGGAAACCCCTGAATCAGAGCAATATAGATCAATACAGTCAACTATGCCCATATCAAGGTTGATATTGAGTTATCACTCTGGCTTTTTACCAGTGGCGTGATATTTGTTATATTGCGTAAAATTTAAAGTCACTATGTATGTGTTTACAATAAAATCAACAGAGTATCCCATTGTATTTTGCAGAAACGTTTAAACAAGCAAACAAGCTTCTTAAATTGGGAGGATGGAAGAGAAGACTAGCTTAGGACACTATTGTTGCACTTTTTATGCCAGTCTTTTATTTTTGTCAAAATAAAGAAAATAATACCTCAGTTAGTACGTTTATTTTAAACACATAGTAATCTCAACATTTCTTGAATATTTGTCATGAACATAATTGAATTTAAAGATAAACTTTTTAAATGAAGATAAAACGTTATCATCAAATTCCAGGAGGCCCATGGTCAATAATTATCCAATAACTGTTGGTATTACTTTGTGTAGAAAATTAAGCTAAACTTATCTAACTAAGTAATCCTTTATAGAATTTGACTTTGTCCAAAACATTTTATTTTGCCATAAAACCACCAAATTCTGGTCTTTAATCGCGTTTTATTCCATCCCATGCCTTCAGAAAATATTGATTTTAACTCCAGATTTAAAGGCGAATTATAACTTCTAGTTAGGTTTGTTTTGATCTGAAAGATTGTAGATCCCTTAGGGTTGTGTACACCTTGAAGAGTGAGAGAAAGGTAAAGTAGTTTTTTTTAAAAGTACCGCGTCTTACTTCCTGTAGAGGTTATATGCATCGACGTAACTACTGAACTAGGAAACAATTTACTTGATTTACAAATTTATATTTTAAAAGAAAACTAAAGCTTGATATTACCCTACTTGAATCTAATGGATGCGTTTCCCACTGTTTTTTTATTAAAACGTGCAGGTTTTTATTTACTCAACACAGTTTTTATTTTATTTTATTTATTTTTATTTTTGATTTGTCGGCTGGATATTTCTGGTCTTCTACTGGCAGTGACGGATATGTAACCGTCTTCTGAGTTTTGGGTACCATGTAGGGGCTGTTATTTTGCCCCACCAAGATAACTGATGAAAATGATCATGTGGTGTTAGTAGAAGTCTTAAATCTAACTTAAACCTAACTAAACAAACCAAGGAAACCATAGGAACAATTTCCCTCCAGGGAAGATACCTATTCTACCACTGGGAATCGAAGCCAGGACCTCTATTTTATCATCCAGGAATGGAGCACTACACTATGAGGCCAGCCATTCAACACAGTTGCTGTCTACATTATAAAAACAGTATTTGATATTGGCTGGTGTTCGAGTTATATATTTCAGATCTACTGAAGCTCTGAAACAAAATTTTTCTCTTTGTCTTTTGATCCTGTTCAAAAGTAAGGATCACATTGCCAGGGGTTTCTAAATAAAGGTTTGGCACTGTTGACTATATTATGTACTTTATATAGAGAGACCACCAGCAATGGGCTCTTTATTTTTAAAAGGGATAGAGAGCACTACAACCAAAACCTTTTTCAATAGTGGATGAATGTTCACACATGTCACTCTTAGGTGCTGTTGGGCAGTGCGTCCAATGGCTGTTATTTGCCGTCGTTATTCGTAGCGCGCACTTTGGACGTGTAACGTAGATCATTTCACGGATTCTGAGATAGCTGAGATACATGCATTACGTTTGGCAGACGACCCTTTGATAAACTGCTCTAAATAAACCACTGCAAATAAAAAAGTTGTTTACACTTTCTGCCTTTCATTTATGTATTAACAGCACCCTCTAGCACCAAAGGGTGACGTCTGCAGACATAAACCTACATTCATTGAAAAGGGTTTCTTTAAGTGTTCCCTAGCTCCCATTAAATTTGTACAAAATTCTCGCCTGTATCTACAAATTTAACAATGAACTCATGCAACTGTCCTGTCTCGATTATTCAAAATTCGGTAACTTTAAACTAGCCCCCACGCTGTTGTATACTCTCCAAACATTTATTTTATTACGTATTATGTGATAAGTTCCTACCAGTTTTCTACAAACCCTTCAGCTTTTTCAAAAAATTATTTTTTAACTCAAATTTCTGCCTATTCAAAATATAAACGAGACTCAATAAGCCGTTTCTACACGCTACTATCACCATAATCAATGAACGTACTGTCTCTTATGGCACACAATTATCTGTTCTTGTAAAATTCCTCGACAATTATAGCGGCTTCGATATTTTATAAGATTAATTTTTTAAGCTAGTATTGACTTGGGGTTGCTCTTACTCTTCCAACGTCAGATTTAAAAGTATACAATATTGAGTTCTAACACAAATGTACAGTACAACACTTTCTTAATATTGTAACCAATAATGGATACCTGAATGAAACCAAACCAAAATAAGTTTAGTGATAGTGCTGAGAAACGAAACAACGGATTTTATGATAAAAAATTTTTTTTTCAACAATGCCTGGCTATTATTAATGAAGTAAACTCGCTACTTTTATGTTCATAAGCTATAAATGATTCATATATTTAAAATAAACAATACAAACTAATTAAGGAACTGTTTTTGTTTGTTGGTGTACAATTATTTTAGTAGCTTAAGTCATATTTGAATAATGATGTATTTAACGTTTGAACTTCAAAAAAATATTTTTAATATAATAGGATACACATTTATGTTTTATCTAGTGCATTAAAATAACGTTCTAGTATTTTCAAAACACTGTCCTTTTAGGATACAAAAGGTCTTCTTAAACTAGTAAATATAATCTTAGCTATTTGCAGCACGCATTGCACTTGTGCTTTGTTTCTTTCAAGAATATCAGTGGTGGTGTTATATTAGTGAGTTGAGGATAAAAAACAAGAATACCTATTGTTGTAATATACTATAGTATAAAGATGGTAATTATGTGGCTTTAATTAGTATAAATAATGTATTGTAGAGATTTTAAAAAGTATTCTTTTATTATGAACATTTTAATGATCAATTATTTTATTATTGGTTAGTCAATATATTTCTGATTGGTTAATTTTTCTTATAAAACATCTTAAAAACTAAATTTTAATTAAATAGGTCAGCTACAATTTAAAATGTATCTTTGTTTTAAGCGACAATGATATCAGATTGTTGATGGTAGCATTTTACAGCCTCAACTCTAAATTAAACATTAGGTGGGAATGTAGGGTATGCGATAGAATGTCAGTGTGGTTGAATTTATTATATCAAAACATACTTTTTGTCAAAATAAATAAAAGATTGCTTCAGTACAAACATATAATTTAATTTTCTTCACATTTTGATATTAAAAGTTGTATATCTCTCATGAGCGTAACGGCATTAGATGATAAATATTTTAAATGAAGGGAAAATTTTGTCGTTAAATTCCAGGATACCCTTCACAGGTATTCAAGAACTGTTGAGGTCACCATGTGGAGAAAATGAATCTTTCTTGAAAATGAACGATTATTTGATTTATGTTTTGAAAAAAACCCTGCAAAACCACTCACCTTTTACCGCGTCCCTTACACTACCACCTCAAATAATAATATGTATAAACATATAATAGACAAAATAGTTTGAGTTATATAATCACTGAAATATTTTTAAAAATAAACGAAATCAATAAACTTAAACGGTTGGAACGCATTGTCATATCGTGTATTTTCACTTGCACTTGTTATAGTCTCCCACACAATTTTACTAATTACTTTCTTGTAAAGGAACATCATCTCCATGACTGTAATTTGGGCATATTCTAAATGACCCCCTGCAATACCTACTATAGTAGATATACACCATTGTTACTGTTATAACTATAAACAACAAACATTCCAAAATTAGTATAATCAAAACAGAGACGCAAATTCCTGGTACAGGTTCTATTATATTCTCCATGAAGTGCGATAATTCAGATTTAGTCACACTTTCTCTCATCGTACCATCGAGTTTATTGTTGTCAATATTATGATTGTAGTCGTAGTTCTTACAGCTGAACGGTGTCTCAGTGTACTTTTTACTAAGGGTGGTGATACCTTTGCAGCTAGAGTTCAATATATCCCAGGACATGCCACTGTATTCTGGAGGATTAGTACACTTGACTGAAGCAATCAGTTTCCTCTCAAGAGACCACTTATAAATGTTTGCCAGGCTACAATCGCAAGTGAATATGTTATTGTACAAGTCGAGATGAACGAGATCACCCAAGAGTATAAAAGTCATCTTGTCAAGGGTTTCAAGTTGATTGCCATGTAAAGATATGGTGTCTAGTCTTGGAGTGTTTTGAAATATTTTTGAGGGCAGATTAGTGATGTTTGAGTTGGAAAGTTCCAAGATCCTCAGTGAGTAAGAGTTGACCAACGATTCGTCTGTTGGCAGGATAAGATTGCTGTTGTGATCCAATGATAATTTGTTCAGTTCCAAGTTAGCCACGAAAGAGTCTGGATGAACACAAATGATCGGGTTGGCAGACAAATCAAGAGTGACGAGCTTAGTGAAAACTTTAAAGTCATCTGGACCGACAGCGTGAATTGCATTGCGGCTTAGATCGAGTACCAACAGACTTTCCAAGTCTTCGAATATATTTTTTTCTAACTTTGACAATCTGTTTGAGCTTATGGACAGCTCGTGTAGTTTTTTTAGTCCATGGAAAGCATAACTTTCTAGCTCTTCTATGGCATTAAATTTCAGGGATAAACTTAAGAGATTAGGAAGGTAAATAAATGTGTCACGTTTTATAATTTTGAGAACGTTACTGTCAATTTTCAATGTTGTCAAACTATTCAATCCACGGAATGTGTATTGGTTTATATTTTCTATGACGTTTAGATATAAGTTTAAGCTTTCTAGATTTGTCAACTTCTCAAATATTCCTGGTTCTATAATTTGTATACGATTTTCAGACAAATCAAGAGATTCCAATAGTAATATATTACTAAATAGCCCTTTCTTGATCTCCTGTAATTTGTTTCTGCTGATAGAAAGATCCTTAAGATCTGAAAGTTTTTCAAAAGTGCCTATTTCAATAGAGACCAGAAGATTTCCCGACATTTTTAAGACGTTAAGAGAACTTAGATGGTTAAAAACCTTCCGTTCAAGCACTTTAATGTTATTGTCATCCAAAATTAGCACAAATAAACTATTCAAATACTCAAACATTCTAAAATTCAAATTTGATATTTTGTTTTTAGATAAATTAATAATCTTAAGATGTTCTGTGATGTTAGAGAAAGCGGATGGCTCAATAGTCTTTATGTTGTTGTTTTCTAAATTGATCATATATATTTCGTTTAATCCTGAGAAAGAGTTAGCTAGAATTGTGGGTATGTTGTTGTGTGACATTTTTATGTATTGGATGGTACTGCTCAGATTTGCGGGGATAGTATTAAATCCTCCATTATGGCACTCAAGGGAATAATCACACTTGCAGGTATCAGGGCATGATGGAAGAACTTCGGTTCTACAAACGGCAAGGCAGCAAAAATAAATAATCCACCACCTTTCTCTGGTCACTAGCCACGATCTGAAACACGTCACAACAGTAAGAACGTATTACCAAATATTTCAAAACAGAAATGGTATGTCAGCCACAACCACGTATATCGCTATTTATTAACCTGAACAATGAATACATAGTCAATAAAAAGTGAGACAATAACATAGAGGATTATGGATAGCTCAGCAGTGGGGTATTACTACGTAAATCCAAGGATACTGGTTTTGTTTATCGTGTTAAGATAGTACTTTTCTGAGGGAAATAGATTGTCAGTATTGAAAATACAGGCTAATCTATGGGAATGAATATTTAAATAGCTATTATAATAAATTTATTACCAGCTTTTTTTTTCTTTTTCTAGATTTAGGCTATAGAAATTAACAAAATCAATACAATTGTTTAGATATTTATTTATATCTCTCAATAAAAATAAAAATAATAAGTTTAAGGCTAAATGTTAAATTATATAATAAAAAAAAATCAGCCCCAGCGTTTGGATAAATACGGTGATGAGTAACTGAGTCAGTGAATGGGTTATGCCTTTTATAATATAATAGCAAATCCGTGCACAAATTAATAACGTAACACTTAGGTGAAAATATTTAAAAAAAATTATTTGTCTAGACTAAAGAAAATAGATATTTTTCTCAAATGAATATAGCACAAAGCGACGTAAATTTTTGTTTTAAAGAAACTTTATTTAAAAATGGAGAATATACAACGTATATATGATGTATTCATATTTACAAAGTGCTTGAGAAAACTTCAGTATAGACAACATTATTTGTTTCGTTTGCCTTGCGGCAAATGATCTGTTTGCTGCCTTCTCCTTCCTAGATAAAGGTCTTGACATAATTAAAAGACTAAAAAACGACTTAGAGACGTTAAATTGCCCTGAATACTGGATTAGATAGTTAAATTATTCCAACTGTAGGAAGAATCTGACCTTGCTTTGGTTTCTTGTCATGGTGAAAGGGAAAGCTATAAGGATCTGATATCGATGGAATTTTAACGGGAGGACCTCGGATATTGAAGAAAACCTGATTCAAAGTATGCTTATGCAGTCGCCACTTGAAACTACAGAAAGAATTTGGCAGTCAATACAGTTGTGCAAAAAAAATAATTAATAATCCAATGAATTTTTCATTAAATCAGAAAAAAGTCTCAATCATCACACACAATAGCTAGCAAACCCAAGCGCAACTGCTTTTGGTTAGCACTTATTTCTTTACACTTTGTTATTTTAATATTAATTTAATTTGTACTTAACTATCTATTCCTTATGTTAATTCATTATTTTTGATAGCAATCATATTTTTCTGTCTACCGCCTTTTTTTATTAATTTATTTTTGCTAGGTCGGTACATTTTGCTCTACTATGTTTTTACGCGCATTTTTCTTTAGTTCGCTAAGTGTTTAGTCTGATAATACATACTCAACACAGTGGTTTAACCTTCTATATAAACTTACGTCAGGGACACAGTACCCAAAAGTTTATAAAAAAATTAATATTTTTTATAACATTTAATAATAGTATAAATTTTCCTCTTCCCACCGTTACCAAACACATAATAATTAATTGTATTTTTGTTAGTAAAATTAAAATTTTACTACTCAATGTTGCGTATTGTTTTGGTTCAGGGACACATTTTTTGAGGACTATAGTTTCCGGTAACCAATTTTATTTACTATATTTATAAAATTTGTGAGAATAAATTATCCATCTATCTATGATATCACTGTGTGGTAGATCCCTATTATTTATTTATATAGGTTGGTAGTAATATATTTGTTCCATTGTTTCTAAACAAGTTGCTTATAAAGTTTGTTTATGTATTGTAGGTAATTCAATTCATAATTACTTATTTATTGTGGTTTTTACTAATCAAGTTTTATATATATATATATATGTATATATATATGTATGTATATATATATATGTATATATATATATGTATATAAATGCCTAGGTCAAAGGTGTTTAGTAAACGAAAGTTTTCTGGAAATAGATATAGTGTGACAAAAGATATAACAACTCTCTCAATTGAATCTTCTTCAGAAAATTGCATAACTCTAAATTACAGTCCAAGTCCTAGAAGTTCTTCTACTTCTTTCAGCTCATCTGGGGAAAAACTCGAATATTTGAATATGTGTGGTGACAAAACCGAATATTTTCCAAGTAAAATGTTTGAAGGAAGTATTTTGTTAGATTTAAATATATCATATAAGAACATTTTGAAGTTTGCTAGATGCCGTAACTGTGGTGCTGAATATTCAAAATAAATAAATTATGAGCCAGACAACTTTTTGATGTTTTATTTTAAATATTTCAAGAGTTATGATATGTTTTAAAAAATCTCGTGTGAAAATATTAATTTCGGACTTTGCAGGCGTTATTCATGACTATTACCATAGCAACCATAAAATTATTGATTTTACTACACTATTAGAACGAGACTTATGACGTGATATATTTGAAAAGTCGTGAAACTGAAACACAAAGTGAATTTTCATATTTTGTAAAAACTAAGTTTTTTTTAGTTTATGTTACTTCCAATAGATGCATCAATGAATGTTATATAATAGAGCATGTTAATTTTTTTAGAATTAACTATGTTAGTTTTTAGGCTAAAAATTTGCAAATTCTCTCGGTAAAGCAAGGATAGCGCTAACGGGGAAGCCAATGGGTTAGAAAGAGATGGTAAGTGTGCCTTATAACCTGTGCTGCGATATGGCCTATAGGTTCTTACGTGAAGGAATTTATAAACAACCCCCTTCCGTGGCCGAGCGGTCTAACGCGTGTTGGGCTGGCCTGCTGTAAGACGTGGAGCTAGTAATAATGACTGGCCTGCTGAAGACGGGGATATCTGGGTTCAATCTCGGTCGGGTGCGATGAGGGTGGTTTTAATCTAAATGATTTTCCAATCTCACTCTCCGCAAATGTGTGTGCCCTTACTCTAAATTTAACCCTCCTTATACCTAACCTATTAGCGTGTTTAGTACATAGGTGTATAGTCTGAACAGGTAGTAATACGCAGTCAGAGGCGTTGCGCAAAATATATTTGGGGGGTGAACCAGTGTTTTTCCCAACTTTAAGAATTTCGAAATTAGAAAAATTCCCAAGTAGTAAAAGTAGAGTACTAGAAGGGCAATGTCGAGAACAGAGGGGGTGGGGTGTTGCAGGAGGCTCCCAGGTTTTTTTTAAATTTGAGGTGATAAATAAGCCTTGAACTTAGCTTTCAGGCAACTGTATTTTTAAATTTATGTATTTGTTCATAGTGGATTTTTAAAGCTACAAGGCTTTATCAGTGCACAATGAAATAACTTGAATTAATATTTATTTCGGTTTACCTGCTTCTGACCTAAATATCCAATTGAGCTTAAATATATTTATTTATGTTTGCAGATATTGTTCATATCTATTATCTTAAATTAAAAAAATTAACTAACTTTATTATAGCGGTTTCCAACATTTTGTAGTTTATGACCACAACTTTATTATTATTATTATTAGCACCGCGTCTTACTACCCGTTCGGGTTATATGCACTTACGCTAATATGTAATGGTAGGGTGATTGTGAGATGAAATGGAGGACCTACAGTTTAACGTGGAATCCGAACCACGGTGGAGGCCTACATTCTTCACATTCACAAGTTGTGATTAATACACGTCTTGTCAGAGGTGTAAGGAAGGGTTTGGCAATCAGATAAATCTGTGCCGGGACCGAGGATTGAACCCTGGACCCCCAGCACAGAAGTCTGACACCTTACCACTACACCACCAGGTCACCGTAACCACAACTTTTCTCTCTGCGGCCATCGCAGCCCTTTATTAACTTAAAAGCGTTCAAATCCTAGTTTTTTATGTTTTTTCACTGTCTCTTACTACCAGCCCGGACTATCTACAGTTAACTACATCAGTGGTATAGGTAACATTTAGAGGAAATGTATCCTTATTTGCTTGGAGGGATATTTCATAAACTACCCCTGGCCATAATTAAAATCCTTACGGCACCCTCACTAACAAACCAAACCAAAAGAGCGTGACATTAAACCCGCATGTCCACTAATGCTTGTTTTAGTTATTAAAAATTGCTTATAATAATAATAATAATAATAATAAAAATATATATGCAACTAATATTTAGTAAAAGAGAATCAACAAGCCCAGGGTTGGAAGATGATTTTATATTATGCTAGCAGCATTACAAATTTGCCACAGTAAACAAGTCAGCAAGAACCTATCAGAATGAAATAGCCAAAAGGAACCTAACCATTAACTAGGTCATTTTTAGAACTTTAACACCTTACATTTCTATTAAAATAATGCATCTTCCTATAATCATTAAAATCCTTGAAAATTAAATATAAAGCAAAAACACGCTGCAGCCCCCAGGTTGGAAACCGTTGTTTTATTATAGCACAGTTGGAATCAATATTTAACTTGTTAACACTCTGAGATGTAGAACTCGCTCATCTCTTTATCAAAAAATTAGCAATTTGGCCATGCTTATTTAAAAACCTTTTCAACTCTAAAATAAAGCAATAAAAATGGAACTTATCGATATTCTACAGTATTTTGATACCTGTCTACCAATGTCCTGCTTCATAACCTGATTGCTGTTGCCCTACAATGTTAATACTGGTCAAGGCCGTAGTCAAGGGGGGGGTTTGGGGGTTCACACCCCCCCGAAATGTTATGAACAAAAAAATATGGCTTTATTTATGGTTCAAACAATATCAAAATTAAGGTACAAATACAAATTAGGGGGTTGTGTTGCCTAAAAACACTTCAGAGAGCTTCTAGAAATATTTGATATTTTGAATTTGTCCTAGCCTCCGGCAGTTAGGGGGTATGTCGCCATAAATATGGGGGATGTGCCCACCAAACACCCCCCTGAAATCATTGGCTGGCTACGGCCTTGATACTGGTACGTCAATATACCTTTCAAAACATTGTAATTTAGCGCGTGAGGGTGAAGGGGCTTCCCCTGAAATTTTATTGAATAGCTTATGGCAAATTTGAAATCAACACTCTAAACAATATGGTTATACGAAATTTCATGAAACTCGAAAATTGAATAACAAATTAAAAAATATATCCCAAATTTGAAAATGTTGAAGGATGATAAAAACTTATTCTTTGTTTAATGTAGTCTACTTAATCAAATGAAAAATTATAAGAGTTGTAACAATGTAACAAAGCCCTATTACTCCTCTTCTTTCATTTTTGCTTTGATCCTATTTAAGTTGTTTCATAAAATCCGATTTTAATAAACAGTAAAATAAGATACATTAGTTCAATTCAAACTAGTATGGATACTTTCAAGAAAAATTAGTGTGTATTTCAGAAGTCAAACACTAATACTAACCTAAATGTCCTCATTTCATTAGTCAGCACTTTCAATAAAAAAACAATAAAATGTTGTGTAGAGTTCACTAAATTTATGCCTTCAACATTTAATAAAGCCCTAATTAAGGCATTGGCTGTGCAACATATGATAATTTGAATTATAAAACTGTGACAGTCTAGCAGCTACGAAAGTCACATTTAAAAACACTAAACAATAAACAAAACATTGGCTGACAATGTTGCCACTTCAAGCATTGCTGGCTGAGTGAAATTTTGCTACTGGGCAGCTCATATTTCCTTATGATTGGTTTCCATTCCACATTTGGTATACACTCACTCACCAGCTGTTGTCTCTGCCTACTGACAATGGCGCTACTAGACTACTTGATTAACTAAGCTTTCTACAATTTACTACAGAAGCGATTTCCTTTCAATTTTTGATGATTTTTGAAGTTGGGATTTTTTGTAGAGTAGGTCCAGGTCTACTCCTGGTGATTGCAAATCAAGAGGGACAGATCAAACAACTGGAATACGAGAATGAAGGGCTGTGGGAGGAGGGTAAGTAGAGTCAAGAGAAATAGGCGATAGGAAGACCAACGTTCGCGCAAATAACGGCCGCAGGACAATCGGGAGGACCGGCGGTCAGACTGGCTACGGCTCAGAGGATCATGCGAGAGCAAAAGAATAAGATAAATAAAATATATATCTCGTCTAGCAAGAGTGAGGACATAAAGGAGATCCAGACAAAGGTAATGTCAAACCTAAATCCAGCAAGGGATTAAATTCTTATCCGGTCAATTAGGCCAGTAGGTAAGGTTGTGGTAGTTGAAACTGAAAGTGTTGACGACACAGAAAAGGTAAGAAAGGGAGAGTCCAAGAACTTGAGAGTCTCAAGTGCGAGGAACCAAGAAAGGGAAAACCATTAGTGACACTATATTACGTACCGGTGGACATAACTGAGGATGAACTGAAGGACACGATTTATAGACAGAACCTAAAAGGTAAAATAACTAGAAAGGACTTTGTTGAGGGTTTTGTGCCCAGTTTCAAGAATGGGAAGAGGGAGAGAAGGGTAACAAATCATGTTGCTGAGTGAGGTCTCCCTAAGGGTCCGGAGCCTATTGATTAGTGTAAGAGTTTACCTGAGGTTCACAATTATATCAGTCAAGGACTTTCTCATTGTTACGAGGTGTAACAGATGCAGGGACCTGGGACATAGGGTGAAGTTTTGCCCTAAGAAGGAATCTGTTTGTGGACAGTGCGGGAATGTAGGACATGAATTTAAGGACTGTAAAGGGAAAATAAATAAGTTAATACCTGGCAGTAATAGAGGAAAAGAATAGTGCAAGTACCCTAACACTAGGGAATCTCCGACGTACCAACTCTTGCTGGACAGACAGATAAAAAATACCGACTATGAGTGACGATATACGTGTACTGACAACTGTGCTAAGACGAATACTGGACATACTTGAGAGTATGGACAAGGACAAGCAATGGAGCGGAAGTAAAGTTAAGTCTGGAAGCAAAAAGAGGAATTCACCATCACGAGTTAGGAAGAATATGAGGAGGGTGGAGGAATATAGGGAACGTTCAAAGGTAAGGAAGATAGAAGATGAGGTTAAAACGGAAGCAGTAGAGCAGGAGGTAAACATTGTAGAAGGACTGAAGTCAACTAGTGGAAAGGAAGAAAAGGAGGACGTGGTATCGACAACCGTGGAGGAATACAAGGATAAGTGGAAGCGGTGGAATATCCAGAGATGGAAGTTTTGGAGGAAAGGCCCAGTCCTTGTACATGGGGGAGATACAAAGGAAATAGAAGAGGATGAAGAAAGGAAGAATAAGTACCCCGAGGAGTTATCTGAACAATTAGGAGAAAGAAAGAGGCTGAGGGTGTAGAGGAGAAGAAAGAAGAAAAACTGCGGTAAATGAAAATGACCCAGATGTTATGTGTTTGCTCACAACACATAATGGACGACGAAAATTATAGTAAAATAAAAATTGGTCAGTTTAATGCTATTCTGAGTAAGATCGTTATAGAAGACATTAGAAAAGTGGCAGAGGACTTGAGTTTGGACATCATTTGCGTGCAGGAGCCGTACAGTAAGTGGAAAAATTCTGCACATGGCAACAAAGGCGAGCATTATCACTAGTGGTTCGTCGCCCATGAGCGCAATAGTAATCTTCAATAGACATATAACGGTTACAAGAGTATATCAATACTGTAATTAGAAGGTCACTTGCGTCATGATAAGAACAGATAAAGGTGCATTCATCCAGATCAACATGTATTTCCAGTACAAGGAAGACATTGAAAAAATCTGGAGCAAATAGAAGTTATAGATGACGTCTATAGAGGTGTCTAGATGTTAGTCCTAGCAGATGCAAATGCGAAGTCACCCCTGTGGTTCAGCGATGTGTTGAGAAGGCTGTATGGAAGGAAAGTTGGATATAGGGCATATGAGAGAGGAGAGAAGTTAGAAGAGATAATAGGGGTGAGAAGGCTAGAGGTGCTGAATATGATAGGGAATTCATCCACCTATGTGGGGAGAGCGGAAGCAAGCTTAAATATAGAGGTCACGCTATGCAGCCAGGAAGCGATTGGGATCGTTAAGAACTGGAAAGTACTGGACGGGTTGGCAATTAGTGATCATAGCTTGATCATTTTTTAGAGTGAAGGAGATCTAGGGCTGCAGGCTGAAGTGAGAATAAGATATAAATTCAACATCCGCAAAGCCAATTGGTAGAGATTAAAGAGAGAATTGGAGCTACCAACAGAGATAGAAAAAGGAAGAGACGTAAATGTGAAAGCGAATGAGTTTACGAGAGCTGTACAAAGGGCAATGAGAGTGACCATCCCAATATTCAAGGAAACATTAAGGATAAATAATAAACTCTGGAATGAGAGACTTGGGAAAAATTGGAAGGAAATGAGGGCAGTGAGGAGGAGATACCAGAACTGTCATAAACCATAGAGTCATGGCATTTTACTGGATATCTATGGAAGGAAGAAAGAAGAGTATGAACTGCCCTGAGCCTGGCTAAGAGGGAACGCTGGGATCGAAACGTTTAGGAGGAGCCGGGAAATAATTATTGGGGGATAACATTTCAGATAGTGACCAGGAAGGTAAGGCTCCCAACTGTGATCTTGACATTGAAGACTCATGGTAGGGACATGACTTCTTACTGGGAAGAAGCGGCAAGGTTTGTTGCTTGAAACGCTACTTCCAGACGATAATGTGGAAGATGGCAAGGAACAAGAAACTGCAAGAATAGACATGACGGGAACTACGACAACAAAGCAGAGACATGTCCAATAACAAGGGAAGCGTATAAAAGGTTGGTGGCCGAAGCTAAGAGTAAGAAGGCACCCGAGCCTGATGGAATCAGATTTGAGGTCCTTCAGAAAATCAGCGAACAGGTAGCACCCTTCCTAACTAGTTTAATGAATGAGTGCATGGACCATGACCGAATGCCTAATGTATGGAAACAAAGTGAGGTAGTCATTCTTAGTAAAGGTGAGGACAAGGAACCGCAGCTCCCTAAGTCGTGCAGGCCAATCTGTTTGTAAAATGTAGGTGGAAAACTTCAATAAAACATCTTGTCTAACTGAGTGTGGAAGCATCGTGAGATTGTTGGTATGCACCAGCGGCAGTACGGCTTTAGGAGAGGCAGATCTACGCAGGACGCTATCTGTGAGGCTATGAGCCTTGTTGATAGGGAAAGTGAGAAATATATTATTGGGATTTTCGTGGACATATCTAGAGTATTCGATAGTTTGTGGTGGCCATCACTATTCAAACGGTTAAGGGAACTAAAATGTCTGGGGAATCTCTACAGAGTTTGTATGGACTACTGTAGGGACATATATGCAATCCTGAAATGTCCAGGAATATCAATAAGTAAGAAACTTATGAAAGGCTGTCCCCAGGGTTCGGTCTGTGGACCAATCTTTTTGGACGTAGGGCTCGAACCCGGTTTGTTGGAAATAAAAACGTTCCCAGGTACGGTGGGAGTGGTCGCCTTTGCAGATGACTTACTGATAATGGTTGAAGCCAAGTCAATCTTTAATTCATTCTTAGTTCATGTTCTTTCTACCTGTAATGTTAACATACTCAGGTAGGCTTTCTCCTATCAGTAAATAAACCATTATTGCATCAAATATCTAGCTTTAATCAAACATTAATCTTTCTAAGAGGTCATATATACACATTTTAAAATGAACGTTAATTTGTACAAATATTGATAGTTGAATTATTTTATCTCAATAGCAATGTTTCAGAACTTGTAATTTATTCAGTGAAATATTTTTGAGCAAAGAGAAGTCCGCGAGCAAACCGTGACCTCCTTTCGGGTTCATATACCAGCTTAAATTTCTTATCGTTTTGATGGACCAGAGTTTTTTTTTCGACGATTACATTCATGATGAAAGCAGACTGGTCAAAGATGGATTCTTCATCCATTCAATTAAACTGTGTTTAACCTCTTGAACCATGATTTCATGAAAATTATTAGTTGATTGAACTATCCGCAGATAAAGATTAGAAATCATCAATCATTAGCCTCGAAAGAGGAAGGGAAGAGTTGGTATCTAGAAATGATAGAAGTGTTAAATGATTTACTCTCTTTTGCTTAATCATACTTTGTGAAATATGTGTCTACTCAATGGTTTCAATTATGGATACGTAGTTCTTCTAAAACTTAACCTCCCTTCAAATATTTATCCTTTTGAATTCGCCTCGAAAACTCAAAATTTGACTTTGACTATTTTAAATATTCACCAACAAAAGTACTAACATTAATAAAACATTTAATGCTGTTATGTATTCCTACCGATTTTTGTTTATGTGAAACATAATCTAAATAAATTATTGCTTGTTGTGATAACAACTTGGTCTATCATCCTCGGTCGAAACACATTTGTCACAGTCAGTGTTAAATGGATCAAAATACATCCGTCACAGCTAGTTTGTATTGCTCAAAATATCTGTAAAATTTAGTGATTAATTATTCATGCTGAGACCCAACACATTTATCATTTCGTCATGATTTATAGTTTATGTCAAGCAATGAACCATTTAGAAGATTAATTCAGATTCAACCATCAAATTTTAGGGACAGTCAATTTCATTTATTATTAGAAGAAAGCTAAATCACTATTACTGGAAGAATCTTACGATTTGAAAAAAATGCACAAATATAGTTTTTAAATGTACTGAAATATTCTAACATTTACATTGATATATATTCTAATGAGGAACAATGACACTCGTAATTTGTATTAAGGATTAAAATGCACAATCGTGATCATCAATTAATACATTTAATAAAGTTCATATATATTATTTTAAATTATCTACAATGATCATCACTATATACTCCTAATCGTTACTGCTAAATATAATAAGAGTTCGAGTTAATTTCTACTAGCTACTTTTCGTTACTATTAAAATGGCTATTAATTCTTGTATGATTCTGTTATAATAATAAGCTAATGGTTCGTTCCTACTAATTACTTTTTCATATGACTGTAATTTTCTTATTATTGTAGTTACTGTTTAATTTAATAGTTTCTGTTGAAATTACGGTCAGTTACTAATTGTTCAAATTGTGATAAATTTATATTCCCAATAGTTACATATAAAATTCATATTAATGTATTTTTATGTAGCCTATTTATAATTACTACTTATTTATACCTTTTTTAACACCACGTATTACTACTATCCATTGAGATTGTACGCTTATACCTGTTCCTGTTAGAGTTAGATTTTAACTTAAATGATTAGAGTTAAAATTGAGTTATATTCAGTTAGATTAGAATTCTTATTACATTTTTTTTCTAGCAGCTGATCTTACCATTAGATCGGGCAGTATACATTTTCATTGGGTTAGTAAGGTAAGGCTGAGGAAGGGGATAAGTTAGAATAAATTTAACCCAATTTTCTTGGAGGGAGAGTGAAAAATCATTTAGAAATACAATTGTTCAGTGAACCTGGCTGAGATTCAAACCTCAACTTCCTCGTAATCGGTAAACCAAACTAGACAGGTTCGACCGATATAGCTACAATTTAACTCCAGAACGTCTGGTGTGTATGTAAAATTATTGTAATCTCCTCCCGAATCGAAGGCGGCTGGCTGCGTTCCTGATACTGCATTATCTTAATTAATCACACATATGTAAGTGATAATTTCCACACGTCCATCACAGACTCTGCCTAAAATATGAGTGAAGAATTACCCTGAGCACGGTACGACTCTTGGATAGCGAAGTTGTTAGAAAATTGGCGTTCTAAGGCAAAGGTCCCGGGCTAGTTTCCAGTGTCAAGGTGTCATTTACCAGTTTATAGAATATTCTTCTTTATAACCTAGCCTTACACTATGGGGTTTATTAAAGTTTGAATAATATATACATACATATATATTACTGTGAATGTGTTGTGTGTGGTGACTTTTTACGGTCGCTGGTGACTCTACAAACACATTGGTTCAATTGAATAATGTAAAAATTTGATTTACCATTGTACATACTTGTCGAACATTTTACAAAATCACAGGTAAGCTTACAAAATTATCGTCAGACACTGGTGAATGTTAATAAGTCACGTCAATATTAAGTTTGGTTAGGTTAGGTTAGGTTAGGTTAGGCAAGTTTAGGCTAGTTTATATTAGCTTAGCTTTGGTTAGGCTAGGTTGGGTTAGGTAAATTTTAGAATTATTTTCTATAATTTTGTCAAGACATTTTAGGTATTTTATAAAATTACTGGTAAATGTAGAAAATATAGTCCATATAACATACTTTCACAACAATGCATTGGGAAATTTATAAAACCATTGATAAATGTATATAAATCCTATTTTTGTTAAATATACCATTGCTTTCGGCGACGCTTTACATTCGCCGGTAATATAACAAAATAACGAATTCGGCACATTCACAGTAACATATATTTTTTTTAAACAGCACCACGACTTACTTTCTCTTCGAGTTGTATGCACATGTACTAATTACACTAATAAGTTGGGTATGGGGAAGGTTATATTTATAAGAAGTGTACCCGCATATGTGTGGAGGAAGAGTGGAAAACCATTTAAGAAAAACCTCAGTATGCCCGACAGGAATTCGAACTTCGATCACCCACTCATCGGCAGTCTAGTCAGTTATTGAATAGTTAAATCCGAAAAGGGGTTTTTAATCAAAGGGTTGGTTTCTATCAAAAAGTATGGAAGAATATATTATTAGAGTTTACCATATTTATTTTTAAAAATAAAAATATTCTTAACCTCTATATTAGGTATACTAAAAATGAAGGATTAATATTATGACATTAAAATAATCAATTATAAAATTTTGATGAAAATGTACTCTATATGTTTCCTTGATTTGGCAAAAGTGGCTTTTGGCTTACTGTATGTATTTCAGTAAATCATTCAGAATAAATATTTGTCTCTCTCTCTCTTTTTTTTTCAAAATGAATACTAAAGAATATTTTATCCTATTGTAAGAGCATTCATTACAAGAGTATTCTACATGACAAAGCAAACACAAAAATTAATTTGTTTGAAAGCGCCTTTAAAAATGTTGATTAAACTTCAATGACCAATTATATTGTGGTCAGCCACTAGATTCCGAGGGTTCAAACGTGGCCTTCTGGCATGTTTAAGTTGGAGTCTCCTGTCATAGATGTACACTAAGTGATTTGATTGTTTAGTTTGACAGGCATAGGTAATCACATGGTCTTAGCCTAATCATCAAGCCAATATACTATTGTTTGCTAATGACGGGGAAGGTTGAGATTTGATTCTCAGCTGAGTGTGATAAGGGTGGATTTTCATAAATGGTTTCCTCCTCCCTTCGTATTATGATGAGGGTATATATCCTCTAAATTTTTACATTTCTAATATCCATATTATTTTGTGTAAATAAATGCGTATAACCCAAATGGACGTGGAGGAAAAATAAGAATGTAAATTTTCTAATTTTATATTTTTTTAAGAATCTTGTTAAATATTTAAAATGATTTAATATTGATTGTTTACTTCATATTTATTCTTAATTTTTATATTTAAAAATTATTTCTCAATTAAATTAAAATATTTCTTCTAAGCTTTATAACATTTCCATCCAGTCACAATCTGTTCTGATCATTTTGCAGAAGAAGATTTCCAGAAGTCTTTGAATTGTCGTATTTTACTTTATTCTCCACAAAAATGCAGAAAGATAAAACCATTTAGAAGAAATTAACCATTACTTTTTAGTAAACTGCCCATAAATGATTTTTTAACCTTAGAAAAAATTATACAGTGCTTATTATCAGGTAAACACTCATTAGATATTCATTTTAAATTAATTGTTAAAGCAACTTGTAAAAAAAATTGACATTAAACTTGATTAAATATTTTAGGATATTTTATAGATTGTTATTATTATTATTATTATTATTATTATTATTATTATTATTATTATTATTATTATTATTATTAAGTTTACAACCCGTGCTACATTTCATGAATCTAAGGCCTAGACATTTAAAAAAAATAGGTATCATTCAAAAATATTTAAATATATATTATATATATTTCCTTCTTGGACGTCCAATCATTTATTTGAGTCCTTTGTGTCACTTTATTTTCAAATCTCTAGACAATTATACGGCATGAAGAAGGCTTAATTAAACATGTTCTTGATTTCTACTAATAAACTTTGTTTTATATGGTAGGGGTTTTTAATGGATGCTTTAAGACATACATTTAATATAAGATGACTCCCACACTAGCCTAATTTTAGAAAAGATACAATACTCCTTCTTGACCAATAATTAATTCATCATTATGGAAAGGATAGCCTCAATATTTTTAGCACTGGTAAAAATCTCTACAATGCTGGTAATAAAACCTGGAGCCTGGAACATGGAACTTAATGAATGAACCAAGTTGTTAAGACTTCAAATACATGATTTATATAGCTTTTAAGATTATTTAGAAAAGTTTATTTTAAGGGGTAATATGGGTCTCTTTTTAAGAGTGAAAACATAGTACCCTCAACGTTAATCTAGTATAGTATTTATAAAGTATACACACTTATACTAACAAGATTCCTGATAACGGTACCTGCACCGAAACTAACTTGAAAAATAGACTGCAGCTAACCCTTTGCCACACCAAAAAGAAAAACTGTCAATTTCAGGATATGGAAGGAAAGTTTATTAACATTATAAAATATTGGTTTCAATCTAAAGTCTGTTCAGCATAGGAATTGTTTTCTGAAATGCCTTTTTCCCTCACAGAAATCTATTATATAGTAGGATATTGGTAGGAAAAAAGACCTTTCAGAGAGTAATTCCTACCGTGAATGGAGTATAACTTCAAAGAAACTATGATAAGTTTGTAGCCGTGAAAAAAGTTTTAAATTATTTATTTTATATTATACATCACATGTTTTAGATTATCTATTACTATAGTTAATTTAACTATCAACATTTGTTACACCTAATTTATATAATTATTGTACACGAAATGATGTAAATTTAATTTTAATTTCGTTTAGGATCAAAATAATGTTAATTATAATCTCCTTTCCAAATTAAATATAAAATATTTTAGAAAATGTTGATAATGATCAAATAATAAGTTAACTAAAAATTTTCTGCTTTTCAAACTGGTGAGAATTTACTATTAAACTCGATACGTATTTTGTTTATGAATAGTTTTCCTATAAAATAATCCTTAATTTAAAAATGTAAACCTAAAAAACGATTGCTCTACTAGTTTATATAATATTAACAGGGATCATTTTTGAAAATTTTATAGCAAACTTTTTTGGCCAAAATAAATAAATACCACTTTAGTAAATAGATTTAAATTCATTTTCTACTAATATTAATATAAATAGTGGTTTTAAATTTGAAATGGAAATATGGCTCTTAAACTTTTTATCTTAAGTGCAAGTGGCAGCATTAATTCAACTACTGATTAGAAGATTGATGCGTTATCTGATAGCTCGTGATCTTAATAAAATCACACATTTGTGGCCGACGATTTCCGCACGTCCATCATAGACTCTGCCTTAAAATATGAGTGAAGAATGACCCTGGGCTCGGACGATAACTAGATAGCTCAGTGGTCAGAACCTTGGCGTACTGGGTTCAATTGTCGTGTCCTGGTTTCATTGTTCAATTTTCAGAACATGATAGCTAGATGGAGTAATCCTCACTAGAATCATAAATAATAACTTTGACTATTTGATTCTTAACTAAAAATGTTTATGCTTGAATTAAAATATTTCCATAACAAACGTAAAATAATTGTTCAGATCAATGTTTGTAAAAAAATTAAACTAATCGTATCAAATGAAGCCCTATTTTACTTATTTTGGCCACTACTCTGCTTGGCTATAAAAACTTAAAGATATGGAACCTACATTGAGTTTCCCTCCATACCACCTTAACACTAACAAATAATTAATCAGCTTAATAATATCAATTACCGAAGACACCAAAACTCAAAAATGTGTTGATGTTGGAGAGGAATGAATTAATTAGAAGGGGGAAGGAGGTGTGATACATACATACATACATACATACATACATACATACATACATACATACACACATACATACATACATACATACATACATACATGCATGCATGTCATACATACATACATACATACATACATACATACATACATACATACATACATACATACATACATGCATGCATACATACATACACACATATATACCATTATATTACAATACAATCTCAACTAATACAAAGCCTACAGCGATGAATAAGGTATCAGTGGACAGGATTTTTTACCGACTTCTGACATAGCATATCCAGTTTACGTTAAAACACAGTGTTCGTTTAAAATTTAAGTTAAAAGAAAAACCTACATATTATTTCTGTTGTCAGGGGAAGGTTGAATGTGCGAAAGTTTTGTACGGGTTTACTGACATTAAAATAACAGCACTAAATATTTTGGGAAGTTTTTCTCACCTGTACTTTATGTAAAGAATCATGTTTGAAAACTTATCGCTAAAATTGTGCGTTCGTCGATTTTTCTCTATCCCACACACACACACACTAAGCTCACAGAACGTTTAAGATTCAGCGGTTTTAATTAGCAAGTCTGCCACAGTACTTTAAAGCACTGTTCTGTAGATTTTTCTTCGCTGAGGGGAAGGTAGGGGAAAAACACACACCAAAGCAAAAGACGAGGGGAAAAAAAGAGCAGCCAACACCTCCCGCAAAGGATAAAATTCATGGTAATGAAAATATAAGACTAAAACATTAACAACCGATAGCTTGCAATAATTAAGTGAGTAAAATATAAAATATAATAATTTTTAGTTAGCCTACTTTTAAATAATTAGTTTTCATACAAGCACGTCCTAGTAGTTTAGTCAGAAAAAAAAAAGAGTTTGCTGTTTATAATTCTTGGCCAGGTTCCAGATATTACATAAGCTGTTGAATTTTTTTTTCGAGATTATTTGGAGATTTTATCATACATGTTTATATGTAAATAGATAGTAAACATATTAATTTATAATATTATTTATATATATATAATATTATGGCTTATATGAATTTATATTATTTATTATTATTGTATACACATTATTTATTATATTAGCTAGAAGAAAAAAAGACTTTGCTGCATTAAGCCAACTACCGAGTCGAAGGTGGCTACGTTATCTGATATCTCGTGATTTTAATAAAAAATTATACATTTGTAGCCGACGGTATCCGCACGTCCATCATAGACTCTGCCTTAAAATATAGGTGTATACTGACCCTGGGCATGGGACGATTCCTGGATAGCTCATTGGTTAGAGCATTGATGTACCAAGCCAAAAGTCCCGGGCTCGATTCCCGGGTCCAGGTGTCATTTTTCAATTTTCAGAATTATATAGAGTGTTCATAAATCCTTACATAATTTTGGGATTCAATGGACGGTAAACGTTTGTTGTATGTACTGATTAAAAATAAATATATAATAACGTATCCTGGTGGTTAAACTTCGTATCCGGAGACATTAGTGTAATATTATTAGAGGTATATTTAAAAGAGAATTCCACAAACAAGGACCGACCGACAAAGCTACTCGTGAATTGGTCAACAAATTTAACATAATGGAATAAGCTCAATATTAGGAAAGATCTGGACTTAGCATTACATCACATTCCACAGCAACATGTTGAATAAACGTGTGAACTTTTACAGTAGCTCCATGGCTTCTTTGGTGCTGACTGACAGTTCACAGCTGACTTCTGACAGTCAACATTTAGGTATATACCTAAATTTTGACTGTCAGAAGTGACAACTGCTAAAGACATGTTTTTTGCAGATCATATGGTTCGGCGTAGGGATACAAAATTTAGTTTGGTAGCTTTTTAAAGCCGTCAGAAGTCAGCTGTGAGCTGTCAGTCAGCACCACATAAGCTAAAACTGAGGTATACAAGATGAACCAAGAAGAGCATCACAGTGACTGGAAATCCCCACATGAAATGTTAATAAGATTTTTAAGATGACATTAAAGTATAAATAATAGGGTACACCACAAAAACTTTCTCTCTATTTTATTTTTAATAAAGAAATGTACTAGATAATAGTAATAAGAGTGAAACTAAACAATGTAAATTGTTGCAGAAAAATGTGACCAATGAGGATAAATGAAATAATACATATTGTTATAGAAACATTGATAAAAGAGGAACATATTGGTCCATCAAAGAATATAACAATCAATTTTAAATGTCAAAGTACTAAAAATTTTTTTATAGATGTTTGCTTAGAGCTCAGAAGCTATAATGTATTTTATAAAAATGCATTTAAAAATAGTTGTATTTTTAATAGAACTACAACATAAATACATTATTTAGTATTTGAAACATTCGCGGGGATATGATCAAAACTGGCCATTTCCGGCTTTGTAAAGAACTCTTATTTGTTGTTTATTTTGGAGGAGGAAGGGGTTAAACGAGAATAGCCCTTTTATTTGTAGCATGCCTAGAAGTGTAACATGCTACATGTTATGAAAACCCTAGCTATCGAGTTTTAGCTGGATACATAAAATAGTTTCGGCTCTAATTCAAAATACAGACACAAAGCCAGACTGATGGACAGATGGCATCAGTAACACCACTTTTTGTGTTCAGGGGGTCAAGAAACGTCGATATTTATCAAAATCTTGCGTTTAATATTTTAAAGATTATTCGACACGAGCGGCTATGTTTGAAATACAATTACTTGTTCTAGGTCATTAGGATCTCAGAAGTTCAATGGTGCTCTTACAAAAGTACACCACCTATCCCTATCTTGATCTAGTTCTATCCAATCCACTTCATTATACCCTATTCTTTAAGGTGTACTATAATCAGTCGAACAAAATTGATTGAAAAGAACATTTGATGGAGCATATCTCTTTAGTGACGAGACTAACTTTGACATCAGTGGAAAGTTAATTGACAAAACCGTCGCAACTGGGCTACTGAAAAACCTCAACAGTTAATTTCAGGGGAAGAAGATCAAGGCCGTAGCCAGCCAATAATTTCAGGGGTAGAGGGGGGTTGCGGGCACATCTCCCAAATTGCGGTAGGCTAGGAGGAATTCTAAATGATAAACAGTTCTAGAAGCTATCTGAATTGTTTTTTAAGGCAACATAGCCCCCTAACTGCCAGAGGCTAGGACAAATTCTAGTTATTAAACACCTCTAGAAGCTATTTGAAGTGTTTTATGGCAACGTACCTCTCTAATTGCTAGAAGCTAGGAAAAATAAATAGTAAACTCCTCTAGAAGCTATCTGAATTTTTTTTTATGACAACATAACCCACTAATTTCCGGAAGCTAGTAATCATACTGGATATCATACGCCTCTAGAAGCGCTCTGAAGTGCTTTTTATGGCAACGCAACCCCTTAATTTGTACTTGAACCTTAATTTTTAAATTGTTTGAATCATAAATAAAGCCATATATATTTTTTTCATAAAATTTCAAGGGGGATTTGAACCCCCAGATCCCCCTCCCCGACTACGGCCTTGAACAAGGTTCTTCTAAGTTCACTGTGAGACTTGTAATTACCAAATTTAGTAAGAGGAACTGTTTTACTTGATATGCTCTAACAATATCTAAAACTCAGCTTATTCAAGACAATGTTTTTAGTGAATATTTGATCCAGCAAGATAGCTCACCATGTATTTTTGCGGTTTTTGTTCAAACTTATCTAAATTACTATTTTACAAACCGATGGGATTAGGTGGTGAAGTCAAAGACCCAGTGCATCAAGATCCAAGGATTTAACACCCTTAGATGTTTAGCTTGGGAATTTATCAAATTTCTTGTGTATCGCCAAATAATTGAAAGTTTTCAAATGTTGAGACATCGCATCGTACAAGCAGTAGTAGAGATTCTTCCACGAATTCTGGAAAATGATTCCGCGAAACTGCTGAGCTGATTTTGGATGTGCAAATATATTGCTGGTGTTCATGTGGAATTAAATTATTTAATTTTACGTGCCTATTTATAGTCATTAGTGAAATAAATTGTTTGAGTGTACTTTAAAATATTCCTTTAACAACATACCCTTGAAGTTTTGTTCTTTTTCAACAATTTAACTAAAATAATTAGGGAAATTTTTACCTGTCCGGCCGATACAAATGTAACTAAACTAATGTTATAGGCATGAAGAAGGTAGATTTTCAGAGGAATGTAGCAACGTTTGGGTAGAAAACATTATCATTAGCTGTTTCCCACCTCTGATCGGGTCAGTTTGATAATAATGACTCCATTTTATTCTATTCTTTCACTATTCTTCCTCCTTTTAATCGCTTCAATTCGTCTCCTCTAATGTGTGCACTTTCTGTTTTTGGCTTCTCTCTCTTTCTTGCTGGCCCTTGAGGTATTTTTCCTATATATTTAATCTCCATAATTATATTTGGTATTCTATCCCTTTCCATCCTCATTACATGACCATACCATCCCAGCCTTGCTTCCTTTACTATCTCATGTAATCTTTGTACCCCCTCCAGTTCAGCATTTTAATTTGTTTTCTCGAGTGTTTTTGTTTGCTTCGGCAATCGTCTTACTAAGCCTGCCGTGACATACAACCTCGTAGCGGGGCTGCCACTTATAGGTCTTCATGTGAACCTTCTTTTGGTGGTAGCCTTCCCTAAAGGCCCGTTGATACGGTCTTAGTGGACTTACACGAGTTGACTAGGGTTAGCTGACTGAAGTCTACAGTAAGTTGTGTTGACACGCATTTTTCACTTTTTAATGTATCGGTTTTAAAAACATAACTGAAAATGAACTGCTGCTCACTGACGTATTTATTTTAGCCATGCGTTGATTGAGAAGCTAAAGAATATAAAAGGAAACGAAACCAACTTTTGGGGAAGGGGAAAGTATGGCCAGAAAAATGAACTAGGGTGTTCAGATACAAGGGAAGTATGAACGGAGGATTTTGATAAGTTCAGAATTAATTTTATCAATCTTACAAAAAAAAGCAATTTCATTCAATATTATTCCTTGGCAGATTTTAACATAACGGCTATTTTGACTAAATTCTGAGCTAGGGTAGTTGGATTCAATACCTGGCATGTTTGATAATTTATTATTGGTAAGCTTCCAACCAGGGACTGGATATCATGTAATTTTAATTGAAAACTACTTTTAAACTCCTATGATGTTATAATCAACGTTTTTAGAAGGTGAATACTAGCATTTGTTTGACTAATTAAAGAATAAGGTTAAGAAGAAAACTTAAACAAAATGCGGTTATTTAAATGCATTAGATTGTAGAGATGAAAGTAAAAGCCACCGTGATAATTACACCGCTGGCTGGAATCAATTTAGATCTAATCTCAACCTACTGGTAAAATAAATTAAGTACAAAGCATTTGTAGCACTTTACATATACAAGGTGTTTGGAAACTCATAGCCCAAATTGCACATAGAGCTTGTTTGAACCAAAAGTAATACAAAATCCCTGTACACTTACATTCGAAAACTATGCTAATACCATTAAATTGTATTCAAAGTTTCGGCGTACAGCGCCGGGAAAACATAGCTATTCAAGCTTGCGTGTACAACAGGTTGCATATGAGCTAGGTGCGCGGCACTCCACGTGTAATAATAGCAAGCACTTTCTGTGATGTAGGACCGTTAATGATGAACCTCAGAACGTATTCGCATTTCTTAATGGTCTGGTGTGTTGTTTATTATTAATTGTGGTATGTTCTGCTGCCGTGCTCCAATATGTCGATGTGTATAGTGCCACGCGCCTAGCTCCTGTGCAACCTGTTGTACACAAAAGCTTGAATAGCTATGCCCTCCCGGCGCTGTACGCCAAAATTTTGAATACAATTTCATGATATTAACATAGCTTTCCAGATGTAGGTGTATAGGGATTTTGTATTACTTTTGGTTCAAACGAACTATATGTGCAGTTTGGGCTCTGAGTTTCCGAGCATCCTGCATATGTATATGTAATTTCCTAGTTTGAGTATGACCTTCCACAACACCAAGAAGCTCCTAGATGACCTCGAAATCAGAGGTTTCACACACTTGTAGTCTAAATAACGGTAAACAAGCTAGGGCAACAGGATTTTCATGTTTATTTTGGTTTGTGTCAATCTTCCCCCCCTTTCCTTCTGGAGGCCTAGGTTGTCAGGATGTGTTGCAGCCGAGGGTGGAGGAAGTGATTGGGTTCTGATTGTGTGAGTTCGTAATTGACGTCTGGCTTGGGTTTATATGGTTTTTTGTACTAATATGTTCTATTACAAAACGTGATGTCGATAAGAAATTCTAGAGGATATGGAGAAACTTGATAGAATTACGAGGAACTAAATATGCCAGGAATGCTAACCAATGGCCTGACGGGCCTCTAGGTGATCCCACACGGTTAATGAAATCCTGTAACCTGGGCTCAACGGTAGCCCTCCAATACAGGAACTGATGGCCCGGAATCCTAACCCGCATTGACCGAATAACTGTCAGTGACACCCCCTGGACTCGATGGTTATTAGTTAGCCCCGCTACCTTGGATACACTACTAGTGTTGTACTAATATAATAATTACTTAAATTATTTGTTTTTATATACCATTTAACTTGATGAAGTGTAATCATAACCTTATGGCTAGACCTACAAACAACGGTGTTTCTTTTTAAGGCTATGCCGACCGTTTAGATTTAAATATTTGGCTAGGGACATGTTTTCATAACTTAAACATTTTGTAGGCCTGATTATGTTGCAGGTTTTTTATAGTTATTAGAGAGAACTGTGTTTTTAAGGCTAGGAAATACAGAGTACAATATTTGGCTAGGGACATGTTTTCATAACTCTAACGTTGTATAAATGTAATACAGTACGGTAAGTTGAACTATCTTTTAAAAATCCTATATAACATTTTAATTTGTATCCTGAGTTTAACTAGGCCTAGGCCTACACAATATTAGCTAATTATGTGTGAGTTTAACTAGGCCTACACAATACTAATTAACAATGTATGATTGCAGTTATTTTCAACTGACCCATACATGCTGTCTCCCTAAGCGTATACAAGCCTAGATGGGGACCAAACCTAAGAACTTTAACATTTAGGTGAATTTTATTTCTCTAAAAAATCAGAAAATCACATAATGTATACTATTATTACACTCACAAAAATTCAATAAATTCAATGATACTAAATTGACGTTTATTAAAAAAAAACAATGTTACAGTGAACCATTCAAACCCAAACTTACCGAAGTAATGCAGGAACAAGTATTGTTGAGAAATTTGTAAAATTACACAACAACAAAAGTACCTATATTATAGAGCCTGATTGACCGATCTGACACCTTAGCTCAGTCAGTAGCGTGTCTACAAAGGTAATGGTCCCAGTTTCAATTCCCGGCATGGTCGAAAAACTTATCATTGGTGAAGTGTGAGTTTATCCTTTCACAGTGATGGATTAAAGGCTGGAGACTAGATGCTGTGCTTGTCCCTAGTCTTATGTCGGGATCACGATCAACTTAACCTTAACTTAACCGAACATTCACTTAAAATTAACTCAACTTAAGAAATAGATGAGGGCTCACTATTCACGTAACTTCACTTAACAACTCGAGCCAAACATCTGCATTCTAGAGTATGATCTGTGATTTGTACTATTTGTAAAGTGATGATCTGTGAATGTTTAGAGTTTTCAATCTATATAATAAATGTATATTATTAAAATTTTGATAAATTTTTCTTTCCAATTCTAGTTTAATTATTTTGTTTCAATGTCTGATCACTAAAACTAAATCTAAAAAAAGTAGACCTTGGTCTTAAAACCAAGAAATGAATTACTAAATAGCCCTGTTGACGTCATTTGCATAATGATTGGCTGGCTAGATCACGTGATACCCTTCAAGTAATGTTCACTTAAAGTAAAAGACCTCCCAGGACATCTCTTTAAGTTGAGTTAACTGCAAGTCAACGTTAAGTTAACTGCATCGTGATCGCTTCCATTTAAAACACACGAGGAGATTCTTTACGTTAAGTTATGTTAAGTTAACTTTAAGTTAACGTTAAGTTGATCGTGATCCCGACATTAAGTTATATTATAAGGCCTATCAAGCTGGTAATGTAAAATATATGGCTTGAATAAAAAATAACTGACCCAGTTAACAGTAGTGGATGTCAAAATAGAACCTGACTGAAACTTTTAAACAATATTAAAAAATTATATTCATCTTATAGCAGATGTTCATTAAAAGAAAAGATTTTTAAAATATTTTTTGCATTTAAAAAATTTAAAGGATTCATTACTATTTTGTTTGCCTTTAATTAAGATGAAATAGGTTATTGCCATGCTATAGTTATGTATATTTAATTTTTTCAGGCAACTTTGAGTATACTGGGGCACAACTGAATGAAACCCATCCGAAATGCTCCCGAAAACACCACTGAAGGTCGATACTTCATTTAAACACAATGTATCATTGTCATACAAGAAATTGTGTGGTGTGCCTCCTTGGAGCCATGAAAAGTGAATGGATGTATTCATTTGAAAAAATTCCTCAAATTTTCTTATCACCAGCTGTTTGTGCAGTTTTGAGTAAGATTTTTCGAAACATTATGGAGTACTAATTAATTCAAAACCATCTAATATCACAAAAATTAAAAATAATCAGCATTTAATTCTCATTCTTTCACAGTACAGACAGTTTTAAATTCATATATTTAAAGTCAAAACAAATGAAACAATATTACTAATTTTCAGCAACTACAAAGTTTTGACAAAAACTTTAATGATTACTATTTATGTAAATTTTCGCAATAGGCCTACCGGTATATTCTTATTAAGGTGTATTACACATTTACACACAGCAAGTTTTACAAGTTAGATTTCCTATTATTTATTTGTGTACAATTTCTAAGCTAATTTGTAATATCAATCAATAGAGTTTTTGAAAGAAAATTAGTGCAAGTTGTTGTTAGCTTCAATCGGCAGTAATAAACAATTCTGTGAACAAGTTTCAAAACTTTATGCAGAGTTTTGTGGAAACATAATATTGTAGGCCAAATTAAGTTGGACGTAAGTATGAAACAAGGTTTAATAGGTTCAGCTCATAGACTATTGGCATTGCGTTTTAACATGTACGTGCCTTAGAATAAAATATGTTAGTTAAATAAAACTTTTCCCAACGTGGTGTAGTTTCTTAGTGTTAATAATATTTAAACAGACATTTCAGTACGAACTTTGTGAAGTTAACGGTTAGAAATCATTTTGGCCCTTACTTAAGTGCATAGATTGTTTGCGGTTGAAGACAAGTTATGACCCAAACATAAATATCTTGGCTATCAAAATGCAACATGTTTAAAACTAATGTGGGATGGATTATCTAAGTTTCTGGTTTTAATATATGGTACATATAAAAAATAATTTCACTAAAGGTGCTACTTTAAATGTTTTCACTACAAGCTATTGGAATTAATTTTGATTCATCAAGTTTAATTTTTAAATACCCATTCAAAATTGTAAATAATAGGTGGCACATTAGACTAATTCAAAACTTAACTAGATCTTTAGTGGCATACTGGTTGGACAAGTCTCGTCATTCCTGATTTAGGGTATAACTTAGGTACTTTCACATTTTGTCCATGCATTAAAATCAGTCACAGTATGCATTTATAAAAAACAGTCCTACTTTTACTTAAAAGTACTACTATGATTAAAAGAGAAATTAGTTTAAATGTGTAGGTGAGGGCAGGTAAATAATTTGAAATAAAAAAAAGTACCATTCTTTCACTTTCTATATTCAATGTCATTATTAGTTAATAATTTTAAGCAGTGCTGAAATAAAATTTGACAAAACGTAAAAAAAAAAGTAAATTCTTGTAACTATTGTATTTTTATTAATTATTATTAAAAAGTTCATGTGATTTTGATGTTGATGTTAAAATTCATTATGAGCTATTTTATATGATGTTGTCCTTAGCTGTATATATATTTTTATCTCCAACAATAATGATAAAAATAGAAAATAATGCTAGAAAAAATATATTGAAAAATCAAGGGAACATTAAAATAAATGGCAACATCAGCATAGGTCTTGGTTTATGTTACCAAACTAACATAAAAAGCATGTGCTATCATAAAAATTTTGTCACAATCACTTTAGAAAATCAGGAACATATATACAAAATATGAATTGACAAGATAGGCACAATTATAAAGTTGAGGGTAGTTACCTTAAACCACAATGTTTTCACTGATTTTAGTTGAATTGAAGAAAATGAACATCTCTTGTATTGTTAAAAGCTATTTTCCACTATTCTGAAGCTGTGATCCAAACACAGAACGGCTATTTCAGGGCCTAAGCCTGATTTCTGATTGATCTTCAACTGCATAACCTACAATTAGTTTGCTTGTGAATTTACATAGGTGATATTCAAAGAAAAAGTCAAAACTAGCCTAGAAGTAGAATTTTAAAAAAATAACTCGGGAAAGAAAGATAAAGTTTTTTTCTTCTGGATTTTGTCCCTTCCCATGAGATGTGGATAAAAGCCACACTCGTTAAGAAACTTTAGTTATTTACAATAACACATTAATTATGTTATCTACTCTCACTGATGCCAGCTCTGTCCGAGGCAATGACAGATTATTGTGGACCTGTTACCTTCCCAGTTATGAAAGGGAAACCATGTAGGCCTAGTCCACAAGCTACTCCCATTCACTCTCACACTTGTAATTATGGTTAATTTGATATATAATTGATAGGCTACATGAATGAATAAAAATTATTGTGAATGCATTAAGAAGGTGATGATTAGGTCTACTAATATTTATCTTTTCTCATGCTCAGAGAAGGAAGTAAAGCAAATTAAATACACTATATAACCATACTTTTAATAGAAAACTGATTTGATATATGCCTATTGTTAAATCATTAGCTACGAGCATTTTTTTATGATACTATGTAAGTAAAATATTTTATAATTACACTTCATAAAATTTATCAATTCATTATATTCTTTTTTATAATTTGGGTCATAACCTTAACCAACCAGCGTTAATATAACCATATTTAACTATATACATTTATATTTAAAATGAAAATATTAAGAATAAACATTATTTACGTTCATCAAGTTCATTGCAACTCACATGGCGAAGTTTTGAAACTTGCGGCAATATATTACGTATTTTGATTGGTATTCAACTACTTCATGGTGCTACCAACCCTATCATATACATAGCTAAACAAGCTACCATGGTTGCCAACTCACTCTATTCACACACTAACGCTCATTAAAGTTTAGACGTCGTCATACACGTCATAGCGGTTATGACATCCAGTTCCATGCTCACAGTTATGACGTCACGTCATAAGATGGCCGTCATGCTTACGCCCGTCATGGCACATGACGCTCCAAATGAAAAGACCCGCGCTCGACCTGCAGTGGTTCATAATTTGCTAAGGTTTGATTATCTAGGGTCCATGCTACCAGGGCTATATAGTAAGGGCTGTATCACTACGGCTCTGGAGGTGGTCCTCTCTCATTAAAGACGTGACGTCAACGGCATGATGGAACTCGAATGACACACAAAGAACGCTCGAAAGTTCCAAAACATAACTCACATTTTCTCGTAAACTACTTGAACAATCACAGTCATTTTTCCAGAATTTGTTATAAAAACCTTTTAAGACATGAGGAAATTATTAAAATTCCCATATTCCAATTGGTTTGCTTTTAAAAAATTGTTTTCTAATGTAAAAACTATAATGAAGTTTTTATAGCAGACACATTTTCACTTTGTTGAAAAGTTTTTTCCTAATTGAAATATATGGGTAGTATAAGCGTACGAAATGATGACCATGAACTGAATTTTATTTTGATATAAGACTCATCTCTGTAGCTTAAATACTTTGCTCAGTTTGACGTGTTTAGTTACGAGCTATTTTAGCGCGCCTGGTTTTAGACTGAATGAGGCTTGTCAGAAAGACTGGTCCGTCAATAATATTTAAACTAGTGATATTAATCACTATATAAAGTAGTAAATAGAATTAATTCAAGCCAAACCTTCTTGAAATTTACAAGAACCTCTAATAATATTGTTCATGATATAATGATAATAATAATAATAATAATAATACAGAAAAATAAGTACACAATATAACAATACTTATTAGAACAAAAACTGATCACATGTTTTTATTTAAAAAATAATATAATAATACTATAATATCCATTGCATAAGCTGCCTACACATACAAGCAAAACTAATATATAACACTTTATATACTACTGTTGGTATAATAATAATAATAATAATAATAATAATAATAATAATAATAATAATAATAATAATAATAATAATAATAATAATAATAAAAAACTTTCCTGGAATAATTTGTTCACATTGCTACAGCACAGCTACTCATTCTTGTTCTTGTTCTAAACACAATTTAAATGAAAGGTTTCAGCAATATCTCCACAATACAGCAATATCTCCACATCACTAACGTTCACAAAACAACTTTAAACTGTATAGACGGAAACTTTAAAACGAAATTAGTAAACATCACGCATTGGAATATTACTGTATTAACATGTGGTGATTTGGCTGTGTCTGGCCGGTGACGTCACGACAGTGCTCCCCCCTCCAACTAGCGGAACCAAGGCGGCAGCGTTAGCATCAAAGAACTGGGACAGCCCTTACCATATAGCCCTGCCATGCTACTATTGGTTCATTATTTGCTGATGCCGGATGTTCCAGGTGCTAAGTCACCAGTTTTTTTATAATTAGTCATAAATAGGAACGTAACCTCAGTACATTCAGCTGTGTCTTAACAATTTTCGTCGCCTCTAAGCCAGATAATAGAGACTGATGCCTTTATCCACGTGACCACTGGTGTGGGTGTTAATTATTGTGAAAAAAATAAAAGTTGGCCTAGTAAATGTTTCAACTACAAATAAAGCACCTTTTTAAGCATTTTCCACTTAAACTATTATAATTAAAGTCAAGGTCGTAGTCAGGGAGGCTTGGGGGTCCATACCCCCTGAAATCTTATGAACAAAACATATATAACTTTATTTATGGTTCAAACAATATCAAAATTAAGGTACATGTACAAATAAGGGGGCTATGTTACCATAAAAAGCACTGCAGAGAGCTTCTAGAGGTGTCTAGTATTTAGAATTTTTTCCTATCCTTCAGCAGTTATGGGGCTATGTTGCTATAAAAACACTTTAGAGAGCTTCTAGAGGTGTTAATATTTAGAATATTTTCTAGCCTTCAGATAGTTTCTAGAGATGTTTAAATATATAAATTTTTCCTAGCCTCCAGCAGTTAGGGGGCTGTGTTACCATAAAAAGCACTTCAGATAGCTTCTAGAGGTGTTTAATATTTATAATTTTTCCTATCATTCGTTAGTTATGGGGTTATGTTACTATAAATCCACTTTAGAGAGCTTCTAGAGGTGTTTAATATTTAGAATTCGTCCTAGCCTCCAGCAGTTAGGGTGTTATGTTACTATAAATACACTTTAGAGAGCTTCTAGAGGTGTTTAATATTTAGAATTCTTCCTAACCTCCGGCATTTAGGGTATTATGTTGCCATTAAAACACTTCAAATAACTTCTAGAACTGTTTATCATTTAGAATTTTTTCTCACCTCCGGTATTTGGGGTATAAGCCCACCGAATCCCCCCTGAAATTATTGGCTGGCTACAGCCTTGATTAAAGTGCTTAGTTATTTAAATATATTTGTTTTAAACACACATTTTATAAATATAATTTTCAATACAATAAATAATTCTTGACAAGTTTCATATCTAGATTATCTTAAAATATGAAAGGCTATGCATTTTGAGAGCTCGAGTCCAAAACTCCCTGGGAAAGAGTCAGATTAAAGCTAACACTACAGTGCAAAATTTATAAAGTGACAAGGAAAAAAAAAGGAACTTTGTAGGTCTTGTTAAATGAAAGTAAGAGAAGCGGCATCTCCTTCTGAAGGTATATACAAACATGTAAGGTAAACTATACCACAGTAGTTTAGTAGGTCCTTGTTGTTTGCACGAACACTTGCTGCCCTCTGGCCACCCAATGTTACATTCACTATCAAAACATTATAGCCTCACAAGTAGGGATTTCATATCGAAAGAAAAGTATCGATACTGTACTCATTTAAACTATCGGAAGAAAAATATCAATACTGTACTAGTATCGAAAGAAAAGTATCGGTATGGAAATTTTAATCTGGAAAATATTTTTTATCTACCTAGTAATAATTTCAAAACACTGCAAATTATAATGATTTAACCATATTATAGTATATTTAGATCCATCGCGTCTATGTTATGTGAACTTGAAAGGTAGATAGTATTGTATAATAGATATTTTAACAGTTTTTATCATACCAGCTTTCAAAATGTCTATGAAAATCTAGCTGATTGAAAGTTATTTAGCAGCTAATTATGATTAGTAATATATTTTTTCAATCTATTTTGTACCCTTCTTTAACCATTGTAAACATTTAATCCCAGCATTAGTGAAAATGATAAAAAAGTTATTTCTTTCAATACCGATCCGATACCACAATGTGAGTACTAATATCAGTAAAAGTATCGGAAAAAAGTATCGAGTAAAAAAATACTAGTATCGAAAGGAAAATATCTATATTAGTAGAGTATCGATACATTCTTCACATCCCTACTCACAAGATCTTTCTCATTCTTAGGTATACCTTCTTTTAGAATGGCCCTAACTTTGATTTTACTTTATTTATGACATTTTCCGTCATTATAACTTCCTCCAGTACATTCTCCCTTGAATTCACATCTTTATAAAGTTTGTGTGTAAAAATACAACGGCGCTTATTTTTTTCATAGAACTCAACAAATGTAAGCGTGTCACGGTCACATCATTTATTACTTTCAGCAATTTTGCATTCTCTACTTTTATGCGAAAAGTTGGAAAGTGAGCAACTTTCTTCTATTATAAGTTGATTTGCGTATTAGTAGCTGCAAGTTGTGTGTGTGTAGCCTTTATTAGTGGATTTACATTGCGGATGGTGATTTATTTCATGGTCACCAACCCTCCCACTCTCAGCCCACCAAGTTGGCGCCAACTGGCCAAGCCCTGTTACAAGCTTGTTGGACTTGACCCTGAGCAGTTCCTGTCTCTACACTGGGGTTTAACACAACCTCCACCAGGTTGCTCAGGCTCCAGGGTACACCACTTGGCGGTGAGATTAACATTGATTAGGATAAACTAAATGGAGCCCAATGGGTACGCTTGTTGCGTCGTGCTTCACAACCACGTTTGTACCCCAGTACCACTACAAATAACCTGCCTCGGTGGCGTAGTTAGCTAACAAGCAAGTTTCGTGTTGAGCTAGACTGCCGAGGAGGGGGAGATTGAGGTTCGAGTTTCACTCGGGTGAATTGGGGGTGATTTTCCCTAAATGATTTTCCACTCTCCCTCCACTCAAAGGAAGGATCACTTCCTCTGTATTCAACCCTCTCAATTCCTAACCCATTGGCATAATTAGTACTAAAGCGTATAACCCGAACGGGTAGTAAGATGCGGTGATAATGTTTTTAAAAACTCCTTAACTACATATTAGATAAAATATAAATGGTACGGAACCTCGCACGGATTTTCTCGATCTACAGTATAAAAATGGAGATATTTACTCATAACTTGTAATATATGTGAAACTAAATAGTGTACACTAGCAAACCCAAGCATAAATTGCACTATACTTATGTGAAACTTTTTTGAGTCCCAATTTTAAATTCTATATTTTTATTTTTAAAGAATTAATGTCCTCATTTGTATGTTTGAACCTATAAAAAAGATTAATATTAGGACCACAAGGGTTAACACTTCGTATTAAAATTTCCACTTCCGATCGATATTTTATTAGGTGTTTCACATCTTCAGGTCAGCGCATTGATATTAAATTCCTCATTTATAAATTTTGACCAATAAAAAATGTAAATATTAACTATTGAATCTGAAATGGAGATAGATCATTGTTGTAAAAACATTTCTCCTAAGAGGTTTAAGGAAAAACAACAAACTTTTTGAGAGACTTATATTTAATTACTCTATGACATTGGAGAATTATTGCGTTAAAACTTAAGTAGTATATCTTTACAACTAAAACTCACAAAATTGTATTAATATATTTTCCAATAGCTCAGAAACTATTAGCTTTATAAAAATGTAATTCGTACAAAAGTTTTTTACTTTTAATAGTACTAAAGTTTTGCAATGATAAGTTATTTAGTATCTAAATAGCTGAGGAGATACGGAAATTCCCGCTTCTGTAAAGTACCCTAAAAGTAGTTTCCATGGGAAAATTAAAATAGCCAGTCTATTTATAATCTTAATCGACGCCTAGATACGAATTTTAATCAAAATCGTTAGAGCCAATTTTGAGAAAATCTATTTACCTACTCTTAACTTTAAGTTTTAACAGACACACAGACAGACGGCATTGCAAAGACCATTTTAAGGGTTCGGGGGTCATGAGACGTCGACATCCATCAACATTTCAGGTAAGATTTTTTTTTACGGTCGCAATACTTAAACTTTAATGTTCGAAAAGTTAAAAAATATATATATTTTCATATAGCTTGAAAATTATTTGTTTTATAAAAATATGTGTTGAATAAAATACTTATATTGTAAATATATCTACATATTTGTAATGATAAGTAATTTCATATCTCAAATAGTTTTGGAGATATGATAAAAAATGAGAATTTACGAATCAGACCGAAGCCCTTAAAGTCATTTTGTCGAAATATTGAGAGTAGCCATTTTGTTTGGAATATTTATAAATGTTTTGAAATGAAATTTTATCAAAATCGCTATAGCTGATTTTGAAAAAATCAACTATTTCTCTTTTCACCCTTCAGTAAACTACCTTCAATTTTAGGGTTAGATATCCAATTCCAAAAATCCCTCGGGGCAACCCTATGAAAACCCTAGATACCAAGTTTTAGCCCGATCGGTAAAATAGTTTAGGCTCTAGTCGGAGCTACAGACAGACACACATACGGAAATTCAAAAATCACTTTTCCGGATTCAGGTGTAACATTGTGTTACACTAGGACTCGCCCCCATATAAACCTTCACACATAACTCGCCTTTTGGATTCATACTACCCACTCCAAATATTCTCGAAATATTCTAATCCCTATAATAGTACACTTCTCTATTGTAGTTCTCGTAATTTGATACAATGTAATAGACAATTCTAATCAATATTCAATATCAACAAAATAGAATAGTAGAATACACTGTTCATGTATTCACCAAATCTATCTTTTGGTTAGAGCAACCACCTAGACGAGCAACACCGGGTAGAAGCCGAGTATGGGGATTTGACCACGTAAGCCACGAGATCCCTACAGTCGAAGTCCACTTCAACTAGATCAAATCAACACAAGAAGACCATGCGGAACTAACCTCGACCAATGGAATACTACCCACCTGCCCTCTGATGGGAGAATCATGTACTACGGAAACAACATCAGATGGCAGAAGGAATGTTCCAGAAGGCGGATGGGGCAACAACAACAATACATCTACGTGACGTGGATTGCTTCTAGAACAACGCCACCTACAAAATTAATCTTTCCCCCCACCTTGCATCCCGGCTATGAAAAACCCTATTTAAAGTGATGAAGACGTATTGTAAAGAGAACTATTCAATCGACACTGGATGGAGGAACATAGGCCTAGGACCAGGACTATATCAGGATTAACCTTGATAAATTACAGACGTAAACTATGGCAACGTATATATTGAACTCTAAAATTAAAACTTTAACTTTTTGTGTAAACCATGTTTGGCGTTGTGATTTTTTTGCACAATAATTTTCTTTACCAGAACTTTAAACTTTGATATGAGACTCTATTTTTGTGTCTGTCGCCACTTGGGAGCTAAAGTCAGCTGTTTTTCTTGATCTTTTAGATAACCACAACTATTTGATAATTTTGTGCTGGACACGTTTATAAATATTTCATTTTGAAATAGTGTTGCTAATTATTGTTATGATATCTTTTGTTATAATGAATATATATTAAATTTAACTTTGTAACGTAATTTTTTTTACAGATAAAATTAAATTTGTGGTTAATTTGATAGTAGAACATTGTTCAAATTTTTTCGCTAGGCTTTGTTTATAATAGTTTATTTACTTTGAGTTAACAAGTAAATGTAAATTTCTAAACTTTGATTCTAGGTCAGATAGTCCCACGGGAGTTTGACTAAAGTCTGTTAGCCAAACTCTCCCGTATTTTAAAATGTCTAATAAATATACCTTATATTTATTATTAGATTTGTTGAAGTCTGCATTGATTGTAGTAATATCAGACGCCTTTGGAACAATGTAATAAGGCCCATAAGGCCCTTATATAAACTTTACAAGTTTTATTAATGTACTCTTATCAACACCATGGGTTGTTTGTCTCTTCAAGACTACCCCATCCGATCGTAAGATATGTCAAGTATGAGGGAAGTTTCTCTCTAGTTAACTGCGCGAAATGACTGTTTATTTCTATTATGATTTTACACAGAATTCAGTACGATCATTGAGACCATGTAAAATTCTGCTTTGTTTTTGCTTTGAATAAACCGTTTATAGTATTGTTATTTAATCTTGCATTTAATTTCCCTTTTTGTATGTATGTAGATTACAACCCTCCCCCTACCAAACTTTAATAGTCGTAAGGAAAGGTTGGAGAGAGGGGTGTAACACAGGGAGTCATGAAACGTCAAGATTAATCAAGATTTCGAATTCGGTTTTTTTGACGATCACAATACTTTCTCTACCTGTAAGATAGAGAGAAAGTAAAAACATTGAGCACACAAAACTCAGACCACATGGCTGGGATTCGATCTTCGACCTTCCTTACATCGACAAACAAGACTAACAGAGCTTAACATTTAGTCCGCGTGCCCACCGATACGACTAATAATAATATTGATATTATTGTGAGGCTGGAAATGAAATATTAGTAATTGAAATAAGTAATCTCCAGAAACTCAAGTTTATAGGTCTTGAGTAGTGACAATATGTATGAATAGGGCGATGTATTTCAGAAGAGAGTGGTTTGAGCCTGATCGTCTGTTTGATTCCACATTTCCTACCACTCTTCCTCCTGAATAATCTATAAAGACTATATAGTAGAATTTCAACTTTATCCTAGTCTTTGACCAATAAGGCTGGATCTATATTCATACATAAAGCATATGCAATATTAAATAGTGCGTAACGTATAGTGCACAATTCATAAGACAAACACAATGTTTTATAAAGAAACATAAGAGTTCAAAGGCTTTTTTTTAGCACCGCGTCTTACTACCCGTTTGGGTTATGCTCTTATGTACTTATTACGCTAATGGTTTTAGTGATTGGGATGGTTATATTTAGAGGAAATGTAACCGCACTTACGTGTACGTAGAGTATAAAACGCTTCTGTAAAATCCACCCTGAACCCACTCGATCTAGTTTCAAACCTTGATTTCCCCGTCAAAGGCAGTCTAGTCTACTGCGAAAGTAGCGCGTTAGATTACGCTCCCACCCAAGTTGGGTTTAAGTCTCAATTAAATCAATAATTGTGTTTTGTTAATAGAAATAGGCCTAGCTGCTTTTCTCTAATTAATAGAATTAGGTTATTTAAAAATACTTCACTTAAGGGCATACCCGGAAAACAACATGAATCAAACCGTATCTATTGAAGTATAAAATCAACCCAATTTAAAGTGGTGCCTGTACTTTATAAATCAAATATGATTTCTTTTTGCTATAATTTATTATTGTCATGCATATTATGGTAATTCAATAATATAGTAAAAACAAAATCATAGTTCCTCTTTATTTTCAATCATATTTTAACTCGTAGGGATTAACGCTAAATCAAATAAAATTCGTTGGTAACAATAAAGTATGCATACCGCAAGTAATTTAAAACATGAATAATATAATTTTATGTTTTCTGTGTGAGTTGGCGTACTCTAGACCTCTCCTCACAATATCATTGGCTGATACATCACTATTTCTTGTATTGTAGGCCTATATTCTAAACTTTATGCATAACGCATAAAAGAGTACATTTAAATCAACTTCATGTGTTGTGCATTCCCTATTCAATTCACTGCTCACTACAAATAAATTATTAACGCCCTCAATGTAAATAATATTTCTTAACTTCTCGCGCTCTATGTGCTACGCACTATTCGCTATTAACTGTGCGTTTTTCATGAAAATAAGATCAACCTAAACAATAGCATTGTATGGTGCCACTTATTATATAGAAATAATCACGACTCAATAAAATGTATAGTTTCTATAGTTTGACTTACTTTATTATTTCACCGACAAAGTCTACTGTGATTATCTGACAGCTAGAAAATCTACTAGAGTTTCTTTCATAGATATATAATTAAAGTCATCTGATATGCAGCTGTTACTTTTGATAGCTATTTTTCAATGTCTACAATAACACCCATAGCATACTTATTTTTATTTAGCACCACGCAATATTACTAGTTCGGGTTATACGCTTATGTTTTAATTACTCTATTGGTTTTAGAGATTAGGAAGGTTTAATATTTAAAAGAAGTGTACCCGCACTTTCCTGTAGAGGGATTGGAAAACTATTTAGGAGAAACCAACCTCAGCACACCCGATCAAGGCTCGAACCTTGATCTCCATGTCCTCGTCAGTTTAGTTTACAACGGAGTGACGCGTTAGACTAGGAGGCCACTGAAGTGGGTAATAAAATTTTATTAATATAGATAACAAAAATCTGTGTTTGTTTGTTATTCAAGGTTCATCCTATAAAGATTGGACTGTATGATTGTGTTTGTTTCTTTTGTAAATAACATTTATTTTTTTCGTTCGGGTATTTAACGTGTGTTTTTATAAACTAATACTGTTCTATCACTCACTTTAAAGACAAACATGGAGTAGTATAGTACACCCCAAGTAACTTGATAAACAATAAATGGATTGCGGGTAAAACCTAATCACAAATAGTACATTTCTTCGTCACATCTACCCGTAATCAAACAATTAGTCTCTTAAATTTGGGGTCAATTATTTTTTCAGATCTAAGAACGTTTATGAGCTTCTACCCACGGAAACGTAAGCTATAGCTATACCACAAAGTTCATTATTTAAATCTACCGTTAGATGTAAGTAAAATTACGCCTAACACGTTTCAGCAAAGATAAGAATCACAGGAAAAAGTAACACAGACCCTCTTTGAGACTGCCCTTTGGCGAATGAGTCTACTTCATGCACAAGGGTTCTTTGCATGGAAAATAAAATATTGCCGGAAGGTCAATAAACATCAAAACCACATGTTTTATCAAATCAGATGCGTAACAATTAAATGATGGATACCGACACGCTTAATATGACAACCTTTATGACCCACAGTTCAAAGTCTACCATTTTATTTATTATATTATATACAGAACTATTTAATGACTTCAAGTGCGATAAGATACATTCTTTTAGTTCTAAGGCAAACTCGACAGCCAAATTGAACCCATTAATTTATTGCTTTGTGTAAATAGTACAAGTTCGATTTCTAGTAAAAGAGTTTTCTGCTACGGTACAGTGTCAACTAGAAGATCTACTAGATCTTCCTTTACACACACACACTCACACACACACACACACACACATACACACTACACACACATACACTTACACATGTATATATATTTCATCGCACCTAAGTACCCATTTGGGTTATACAATTATGTACTAATTACGCTAATGGTTTTATGGTGAAGAAAGCCGTATTTATTGTAAGTGTATCTACATTTGCGTGGAGGGAGAGTAGAAAATATTGGTAATTTCTCACTAAACGAATCGTTAAAATGTTAAATTTATAACTTATAAACCAACAAAAATAAATTACTTTTATAATTTCTTCAAAAAAAATAAGCCTACAAAATACTACCTATAAAAGAACCATCATCAAATTTTTAAGTTCAAACAATTATTGGTAACCACAAGTGCAATAACAATTTATATTTAAACTAAATTTTCCAAGCTAGAAAAAGAATAAAAACGTGGCTACATATTAATATCTCTCAAAATTTAAACGAGACTAGCACCCAAGTGGCAAAAGGAAAGATTAAGTGTTCCATGATTTAAATTTACTTTCAAAAATAAATCTTCTAGCGATAAATTACTCACGCCTACACTAAACAATCATAACAACATAATTAACAGACTCGTTAAAGCTCGTTTAAATTTTAAATATTTAATAAAATATATAGAGTTTATATATTGCCATTCTGGAGCGATAATGTCCAAGTCCAGATCAGGACTTCTCGTGGAAGTGTCGGATTTAATATTCAACCATGTTAGCTGATCTCCAGCTTTATATAGGTCTAGTTGATGGATACATGGGCGGGAGATCTTCATATTAAATATACAACGCCACGTTGCGAACACGTGCTAACAGCATGACTCACTTGCCAAAACTTGGTACGTGCTCAAGTCACGTAGGCTGGACATCTGGTAAGTGGGCATGTGCTCAAGTCACGTAGGCTGGACACCTGGTGGGCTGGCCGTTAAAACTTGGTACGTTCATCAAGTCACGTAGACCGGACACCTGGTGAGTAGGCAGTTTACGATTGTGAATGGTTTGTCTCTTGGCCGGCTGTGCCAATCAGCACAATCTAGGCTCTCCCTATTGAGGAATCTTGTTGATGCATTGTTCATAGCTTGTCAGTCTTCTCTTCATCATAGAATTCGGTGCGAACTAGTCTGGTTATGGAACTCGTGCTAAGCCAGAAGATACAATGGGTGAGTAAAGCAAATATAGACATAGTAAGTTTTGTAAATCTTTGAATTTGCAGGATGTCTATGAGTATCGGCATTATTCGGAGTGGGTATTATTAATGAAAAACCAGCTAGTCTTGCTATTGTTACTATTGCGGGATGTCTATATGTATTGGATTATTTGGGGTGGGTAGTAGTAATGTAGAATAAGCTAGTATCACTAATGTTAAAGTTCCCCCTTTTGCAGAAAAGATGAGAGGAAGGAACACCCATCATCTTGAAGACGGTCCATCATTTCTGGTTTGAGCTACTCTCTTTCATCTTCATCTTCATATTCGGATTGGCCCACCCTCTCTGTCCCAGTCGTTCTAGTGCCCATCGTCTTCAGAAGACGTTCGCACCACCGACGTCGTATTAACTGATAAAGGGATTCAAAGGAAAGGGAGGCAAAACTAGACCCAATATCAAGGAAGTCTCTCACAACAATGCCCATAACAAAAGATTGCACACTGTAATTCACATGGTTAACCACAAAAAATGATTTATATAGAAGGAACCTCTCTGTCTTCTATTTTTCAACTCTTGATGTAAAGGAACCCAATATTGTTTTATGAATATAACTAATGTCTTCAATTAAACTTTTAACACTACAGATATACCGCTACACGATTAGTAAGGAATCCTGCCGATGTGGTTCAGGGGAGAATCTCCCCTTATTACATCTCAAGAGGGTTCCTTATCAAAAAAACAAGTATTTCAAGATCAAATAATATAACATTTATCGCCGCCGGAAGCATAGCTTCCTCCCTAGGCCTAGGGTAGAGCGGAAGCACAAGATAAGTAAGGGCAAGAAGAAATACTTCTTTTTACATTAGTCAAAAAACCGATTTAATAACCCAAGATCCACTACGAGGATCACCCTATGAAACCTGAAAATATCAAATATCAATTTTAACAATTATTTCACAAAAATAAGAGGAACAGTCAAAAGAGTCCAATTAAAGGTTCCTATAAACCTATAAAGAACTATACGCATGGTTCCGCTTAAGTTACCTGAGTAAAACAAAATTGGTTAATTATGGCAGCAATATGTTGAGCTTACAACTATTAACTTTCAATAAAGACGAATTAAGCTCCTTAGGTTGGTACTAGCTTAAGGTGGTTCACATGAGCCCTGCGCGTCTTGGTGGGGTCTGTCGGGATTTGTAACCTTACCGACACTGGCGTCAAGAAGGAGTCCGCTGACCACGGCCCGCTCCATGTGGGAGAGAGCTTGGCGGTTACTTTATCAATGGCGGAGCTCTGGGGGAAACATCTACACATTACAAGGCTACCAACTACAATGTTTACAGGGATACGACTTCTATTGTAGACTTGTGCAACTCTACTTTCTGACTTTTCAGATTATGAAAGGTAGCTGTACACCTTTCAGAATAAGAAGGGTCATTAGGAGTTCTCAGCAGAGGATCAACATCCCCAGACTGCTACAAGGGGATAGTTCTGTTTCAACCTAAAAATACCATGGCAGTTGAAGCCCCAATCGACACGTGTAAGGTCGAATTAAAGGACAAATTAAAACAAAATAAGTCATGGTCCCAGTAGACTTGAGACTCACTGTGATAGATAGTCAGTGCTACCTTAAAATTTCTGTTAAATCTTTCAACATGATTAGGGGAGGGATAATAAGGGCTTGTGGTAACATGTTTAATGCCTCACCCAAAACACATGTCTTTGAAAGATTTTGACCTAAAACAAGGTTCATTATCGCTTACAATCTTTCAAGGGGCACCAAACAGCGACCAAACTCTAGTAGTAAGTGTGTTTGCAGTTGTAGTTCCTTTCATGTTACGAAGAGGAATTAAGATGATAAACTTGGAAAATCCATCTACCAAAACCAAAATACTAGTGTTACCCTTAGTGGATTGGGTAATGGGACCAACAAAGTCCACGAATACTTTCTCCCAGGAGCGTTGGGCTATATCGGTTGAATTTAACCCAATGCGAGTGTTCTGGGCGGGTTTAGTTTTAAGGCACGCTTCACAACTTCTAACCCAATCCCGCAGGTCGCTATACAGACTAGGCCAGAAATTCTTTCTGATTTTTAGAGTTTTTGTTGTGTTTTAAGGACTCCTAGGTGACCTCCAAAAAGAGAGTCATGAAAATAACTCAATAACATGGGCCTAAAATTTTGTGGTACAAATATCCTTCTTCTCCTCCCACCTTGATCGTAGGAAACTACAAGACCTCTGAAAACACCATATCTACCCATATCTTCACCTTTCTCCCACTTTTCAAGGAGTTCAGTACAAAAGGGGTCCTCTCTTTGGTGTTTAGAGATGGACACAACAGACTCAGGAATAGTGCGTATAGCACACGCAGTTTCCAAAGTCTCCTCCGTACTAATGATATCTGACCCTTCATTCATCCTCGAAAGGGTATCGGATACAATATTATGCTTACCAGAGATATGATGGGCATTGAATTTAAATTGCGAAAGACTCAAAACCCACCAGCCTCTTTTTACAGGCTGCTTGGGATGAGACTGCATCCAGGCCGAGGCCATATTTTCAGTGAAGAGATCAAATTCCCTTTGTCAAGATAGTCAGAAAACCTCTCCAGCCTAAATAAGCAATCGAGACACTCCTTCTCTTAGGTGCTGTACTTCCCTTCCGCCTCCGAACGGGTTTCCCTCGCAAAAACAACGGTAAAAACTCCCTCCGGATGACGCTGAGAGAGCATAGCCCCGAGTGCAAGAGAAGATGCATCTACCTGTATCTGAAAAATGAGTGAGAAATCTGGTATCTTGAGCACTTCAGGGGAAATTAACGACTTCTTCAACAAAGAAAATGCCTTTCTCTGGTCCTATCCCCAAACAAACTTAGAATCCTTCTTTTGAGAGAATTCAAAGAAGAAGCAATTTCAGAAAAATGGGGAATAAACTTTGCGTAATACGCACACATGCCCATGAAACGTTGAACAACCTTTAGATTCTTAGGCGCAGGAAAATCAAGAATGAGTTTTACTCGCTCAGGGTCCACCGACGGGTGGCCCTCATAAATAATATAACCCAAGTACTTGATGGACGTGGTGGCCCACGTAAATTTTCAGGATTTACAGTAAGCCGAGCGTCTCTGAGTTAACGCAAGACTATCTCAATATGAGCCATATGATCCTCCAAAGGGTTGCTATAAATACAAATGTCATCAAGATAATTAAAAATTACAATCCTCAAAATTGGGATCCAGAACACGATTAGGAGCCTGACCCCTAATTGAACATTCTAGAGGAGCGCGGTTAAACTCGTACACTTTCTATGGAGTGACAAACGCAGCGTATTGTTTAGATCGTTCAGTCAACGCACATTGTAGAAAACAGGCATTGAGGTCGATCAAGCTATATAACTTGGCTCCACCAAGATGTTGGAAATAAGCTCTACACTAGGCATAGGATAAGGGTCGAATCTAATTTATTTGTTAGTTTTTATATAGTCAATAATCAGTTTATGACACCCAGTCTTACGAGGAACGATGAAGGCGGGGCTAGCAAAGGCAGATATAGAAGGTCACATAACCCCCTCCTTTAGCATATTCTGAATAAGCTCCCTAAAAATTTGCAACTTAGGTGGGGTGCAAGAATAAGGACCTGACATTACCGGTTTTGGGTCTTCCATAACGATGTCGTAAGGTAAGACATCACATTTTACCCACTTGGGAGTGATAACATCAGAAAATCGTTCTGAAATCGAAATTATATCTACATTTTCTAGCTTTACTAAGAAATTATCGCTAGGCTTGCGTTCCATGCTAAACGCCACCTTAACACGGGGCAAAACCCAAAAGAAACTTCCCTTTAAGACAAGTTAGCAATAGCCCTAGAGCGGGCAAGGAAATCAAGGCCTAAAATTACATCATAGGGTAAACCCAAAACAAAAAACCATGGGGTTTTCCACGAGAATCTACCAATTATAATTAGAACGCTAACTCTCTTACTAACCACCAGAGAACGACCATTAACAATAGCATAAAGTTTAGGAAGAAAATTTTCAAAAACAATGTTGTTAGAATTTTGAAGAGAAGTCGAAAATTCGGAACTAATAAATGAAGCACTTGCCCTAGTGCCTAACAATCCTAAACAGGCCTGGGAACAAACATAAATATCAACAATAGGGGAAGGTGGGCATGGGAATTCGCTTCACTTGGCAGACCCATACATTTTACGGCACGCTACTAGTTTCCCGAAGGACACCTACTCTGAAAATGCCATAACTGCTAACATTTGAAACAGCGAGTTTTAGACAATTCCCTGTTCTCTATTTTCCGCGGGTCAGTGTGGTTCTGCCCCACAGGTTTGATATCCCGCGCAGGAATACTGCTTCTATTCCTCTGCGCACCACAAAAACTCCCGGAATTTGAACCCACATCTTGATTGGCAACAATAATGGGCGCATTATCTGCCAAAAACTCGCCTTCAGAGAGTAATGTGCCCTCAATAAGGGAAGCAAGCATATGGAGTTCAGCCATAGAACAAGGTTTACCGGTGAAAACAAAATGGTGCCGAGATAATGGAAACACATTTTTCAAAATAATGTCTACTACTTGGCTTTTCTGAGAGGTTTAACTCTAACACCTCAGCAGCCTCAGAGACTGACACGATGAGGCTTCTTAAGGACTTCTCAGGGCGCTGAAAGCGTTGGACATAGGACCTAAGAAAGTTTTCAATAGCTCTAGAGGAGACGAGCCAATCAAGACTCTTTTGTTTTAATTGTATCCAACTTAATCCTTGTATTAACCCTTCAGAAAATCGTTGGGTCAAATACCCAGAAGTCTCTCCCAAACAGAGAGCTACAAACTCTGATTCTGAGCCTATTACCAGTCGATAAACCCTATTTCAATGAGAAATGCAAAAGGGGCAGCGCTATCCTGACCATCCATCACACAAAGGTATGCGACCAACCAATTCTGCAAGAATTTTCTGTTGAAATTTGTCACTCACCAAAGTACGTGTTAGGCCAATTGGAGCTTCTGCCCTCACCAGTATTAGCGCTGGATCCACTAATCCCACTCCTTAGCATCGTCAGATGCCTCACCCTCCGGTCAGGTTCCCCAAGAGAATCGCTCTAAGTCTGGCGACAGTGGTCTCCAAGGAACATTGTAGTCCTCTCGTTCCCAGCTCAGAAATTAGGCCTTCTTTGTTAAGTCTGTAGACCATTGAATATCACAATACTTCTCTTTTCGAGGGGTCGAGAAAAAGTAAAACTAATTGATACGACACAATCGCACAAACTCTCTCATATTGTATATTATAGTTTTAAAGAAATCGTTCAATATTATTATTTTTAAACAATATTTAGTAGGCTTTTCTCATAAAAACAAACAAAAAATATCAGGATAATCACAAAAAAAAAATTCTAACTATACAAATTTTAATCAATATTGTTTAAATATTTAAAACCTATTTCTAATTTTCAAAAATAAATTATTTGTAAACGGCCGTAAAACTATTATCTAATTTGAAAATAAGAAAAGCTTAATTTTATTTATCATGAAATATAGGTCCCAAATACTGATTATTAATTCAATCTTCAAAGCAATATTGAAAAATTTCAAATTTTCTATAATTCAGAAGAAGACTACCCTTAAATTAAATTATTAAAATAAACATACATATTAATATTTATGTAAAATAATACCCTGATATCAATTTTGAACAAAATCGATAGTGCTATTAAATGACTTAATCAATTGTGTCACCCGCCCCACTCCTGAGAAGAGGGGTGGCGAGATTTATTATTTAAATGAACTCTATTCTTTTTTCAGTGTTAAATGTTGATTATACTGTTGTGCTTGTGTGTGTCATGTCTAAAATAAAGAATTGATTTGTCCCCGCCGGTCCTCGAACCGAGGGCCGGAGTGTCCCTGTCCTGTCCTACGTCTGTGTTAATTGTGTTCTCTTTCTGCTTTCCCCCCTCATCCTATAGTTGGTCCCACCATTTGCCTATCCCTAGCCCCTTTTTCACTCTAATTTTCAATTGTCTGCCCTATAAGAATGGGCAGCAATTTCCAAATTATGTTCTAACCAAAAAGTGTTTATTTTCCCCCCTTTAGAGGTTTACACCACCAGATGGGCTAAAAATGCCCGCTGGCAAAACTTTTATTTCATTTCCCACCAGGATTACGTATGATAATATCATACGTAATCCTGGTGGAGTACTTTTTCATACAGCCGGCCGACGGCGAGGGCCCCCTCTGTCCAAATCTGCCCTGACCGGTCCTCGAACCGGGATAGGGCAGGTCCGAGCCCCCCCAATTTTTATCGTTTGTTTCCACTCTCCTGATGCCCCTCCTTCCATTTTATGTGTTTTCCGCTCCTTTGCTCCCTGTCCTCCCCTTTTTCCATGGTTAAACTTGCACGCGAGCCGCGTGCTGCGCCAGCACTCCCGCAGGTTTAAAATAATTAATTTTTATTGTTCTCCCTTGTTTCTCAAAACCGGACGAGCAGAAATAGCCCGCCGGGGATGCTCTTTTGTTTAATTACTTTCAGTTCTTCCGATTACTCACGCCAGGGCTACATATGGAATTTCCACAGTAGCCCTGGCGGTGAATTATTTAATATTTCTGACCGACTCCGGCGACTCTATCGACCGGGGAATCATTTCTCTAGTTTCTTTTTCTTTGTTTCTTCCCCCCTTTGTTTCCGTCCTTGTGTTGTTGTTCTCTGTATTTGTACCCTGAGTATTAACACGGTCAAACCGACCCATTATGTGCGGCGGGGTGGGTTTTTATTAAAATTTTCCCACCCCTACCCAAATGATTTAATTAATCAGCCCGCCAGGGCGCTAAATATATTCTGTAAATATTAAGTGTTCTATGTATGATTGTTTTCGAGAGCCCTACGGGGCTGGTGTTAACTGTTTATTGTCCATTATGTTTCCTGTTTATTACATGTAATTAATTATAGATGTTAAAAAATAAAACGCTTACAAACAAACAAACAAAACATAACTCTATATTTCGTTTTAAACAAATCTGACTTATTTTGATTACAATGTTTCCTTATTTAAATAAAATGTTTAATATTAAGCTTAATTTTGTAGCTAACTTCTTTTTATCACAACTTCTTACCACTCGTTCGGGCTATACGCTTATGTATTAACAGCGCCAATGGTTTTAATCATGGGGAAGGATATATTTATAGGAAATGTACCAAAATTTACCTGAAGGGAGAGTGGAAATATATTTTGGAAAACCACTCTCAATACACTTAGCCTATATTGAAACCTTGACCTTTCCGTCATGGGAAATCTAGTCTACTTCAAGAATAACAAAGAAAAAGTGAACGTTTCGAAAACAATTTTGATGAGTAAGATTGAATTTAAAGGGAATATATTCATATTAGTGTAGTGTGAGAGTGGGAAAACATTTATTGAAAAAACTCTTGGTGAATCCCTAACGAAATTTGAACCCCACCATCACCGTTACTTTAAGAGTAAAACGAGTGAGCCTGACATTTAATCCACGTGCCCACTAATTCGGGCTTTTATTCCTCTTAAGTACTCGAAAATACATCTCTTCAACGAACTTTCTGAAGTTGTATTATAAAGAGGTTGATAATTGGATTTTGATGGCGGAAGGAGGGGGTGGGTAGGGGGGCGTCAAGTGGTTAGAAAAAAATCATTATTTGGAGTGTGTTTTATAAAATGATTATTTTTTAATAGTTCTGGGCAAAAACCGGTTCACATACTCTTTGCATCTTTTCTTGTCCTTTTTTATTTAAATTAGTATAAGTTGATGTTGCTGATAGCTAAAGAACAGAAGCCAGACGTATCATTACGATTACGTGATATAGTACGATTTTGGTCAGAACAGTATTAAAGATAATTAAACAAATTTAATATATTCATATATCTAGCAATGTTATCTGCAGCAGTCACGTTTGAAATATATTATTAATACCTATAAAATAACATTAATAATATAGTAAAATGTTATCAATTTTTGGCAGGGATACAAGAGAAGAATTTTTAAAACTGATTTGCATAAACCATCTCTAGATCAACAAGTCAGAATTCCAACACCAACCTATTCATCGGAGATGATTTCGTGCAGTGTATATTTAAATTATTATTATTATTAGCACCGCGTCTTACTACCCGTTCGGGTTATACGCACTTACGCTAATGTGTAATGGTAGGGTGATTGTGAGGTGAAATGGAGGACCTACAGTTTAACGTGGCATCCGAACCACGGTGGGGGCCTGGCATTCCTCACATTCACAAGTTGTGATTAATACACGTCTTGTCAGAGGTGAAGGAAGGGTTTGGTAATCAGATAAATCTGTGCCGGGACCGAGGATTGAACCCCGGACGCCAGCTCAAAAGTCTGACACCTTACCCCTAGACCACCAGGTCACCCTGTATATTTAAAGAGTCAGGGTTTTTTTTCCTTGTATAATTTATCAATCTCCCTCCGCAAATGCTGGAAAACCCTTCTTAATTCTACTTTTATCGTCCCTATTTTATTAGCGTGAGTCTGACCTTTTGGGCTGTGCGAATCCCTGACGGTTGTTTTGCGTCCTAACGATCTTCTTAGTAATCTAGAAAATTTTCATAGAAAGATTTTAAATAAGCCATGGTTTCAATTTCGTTTGTGAGTCTTCCGATTGATTTATAATTTGCTTTGCTTGAAATTCGTAGAAGTTGCCTTAAATCTTGATTGCAATCTAATTCGAAACCACCATATTTGGTGTTATTTGGTGTGCGTTTGTGTGAGAGCTAGACTCATTATATTATACTTCTTTCAAACGAGCTCAAAGCATTATGAACAACATTTAAATAGGCCAATCTTTTCGAGCAATTTTGAATATTTGGTGTTATTTAACTCTGAAAAATACAATATTATTACAGGTCCATATTTTAAAACTCTCCCGAGACCCTGAGATAATGAAAGTAATTGCGTGTGTAAATGTCGCAATAGCTCAACACATTTCAAGCTCAGCTCTTTCAAGTAAAAAGATCTCCCCCCCCCCCCCCCCCCCCAC
>CABFWO010002103.1:31222-71598 GCA_902155825.1 Timema genevievae | reverse complement strand
CCCCCCCCAAAAAAAAAGGGAAATTTTAAGATCCCACGGGGTGATTGTTTTATGTTCAGAGTTTTAAGTATTACATTAACATTAGTGTAATAAATATAATTATTTATTTATTATTACCATTTGAAGAAAAAATATTTTTATATAATAAATTTATACAAACTCAAATTTACTTACGTTTTATGTGCTCCCAAAACCCCAAAAAAGGGAATTATATCATTATCTCTGTTTGTCTGCCTGACCCTGGCCAAAGGTCTGAAACAGATTCACGGATTTTGTTAAAACTTGATATTTAGATTTTATATGGCTATACTTTGTGATGAAACCAAAATTTATCACTATTGAAAGAGATGTCACGTTGAATATTTTCTACTAAAAACAAATTCTTCAACTTGCTTTATGGTCAGTCAGTTTTTCTCCGCGTACGCGTATACTTTTATAAACCGAATCTACACAATCCTATTAGTGTAATTACTGTGAATCTTTTATGAACCGTAATGTAACTATAACACCTGCTGTATTTAACCTCTTCATCCTCTCCTCCTAGTGTAATTCCTGTGAGTTCTTGATGAGCGGTACTAGCACTCTTACTCTGACTGTATTTACCCTCTTCATTCTATTCCCTTTGTGTAGCTACTGTTTGTTGTTGATAGCCCGTAATGGCACTATACTGGTGCTAATCATAAACCCCCACTTCATCCTATACCCCTTAGTTTATTCTCTGTGAGTCGTAGATAGCCCATACTAGCACTATAGTACTGACAATATCCCCCCTCTTCACCCTATATATTACTGTAAGTTGTACTGGCACTATATATCGTCCGGTTCAGAAGTGAGATTACTCCAAAATATTATATTTGGATTTATTTATACCATTTGATTGCAAATTGCAATCTCCATCCGGTTCAATATTGTGTAAAATCCTATCTTTCCCATAGGCCAATATGAGTGAAATAAATTATTTGAAATTTATTTTAAATTTTTTTTTATTTCAACACTGGCTCGTTTAGAAATGTAGCACTGATGAAACGCAAAACGTTGTTATCAAACAAATTCAATAACATGTAACTTCAGTATGAGGCAGTTGTGAGCTGGTAGAGAAACATTATGGAATTAAAACACAATACTTTCTCTCTAATACATCTGGAAATTATCAGATCAGAACGATACCTATTCATACAATAGGTTATATTGTATGAACTCATATTTGCAAAATATACATCTTATGTGAACATTTCTAGATGTACTAAACCTAAATTGTTTTCCATCAAAGTGTTTCAAATACCGAAATGTATTGGTTTTTATACTCATAGCCGAATTAATTTATATCTCATCAATAACTAAAATAATACTTCCCCTCTGGTTTGTGTGTAGTTCTCCTCCAGCCACGCATGTGCATTAAAACTCTCCCCTCACTCCCCTGGCAATAGCGTACTTGATATTTCCCCCTTCCTGTTCATAACGCAATGTCTAATCATTGGCTCATAAAGCTATGGTATTCAATTGTCCATACAGGGTCTGAAGTGTTAAGCCTCATGGTGTAATGTTGGTGAAGCATGGTGGTAGAAGGAAACGATTAAGCTATAATTAATATATCATACAGGTAGGACATGGTAGAGTAAGATGAAGGTATCGGCAGCGTGGATCTCAGACCTGGAGACAACCTTGACCGAGTTACCTTATTTTAAACCTGAAGATCTACTACTCAAAACCATTTTATTTACTCTACTCTAATATATTCACAAAGCGAGTTCGGGAATGCTCCCTCCATCTGATGCCTTGGGTATATTACATATACATTTCTACAAACAAGACGTGACTTATTTCTTGAGTATATTTAATATATACTCTCAGAAAATACTTACTTCTTAAGTAATGCGTATATTCTCAGACAAGACCGACTCTTGATACATTATAGGACGAAACTGATGCTCTGAATATATTCTCAGATGAGACAGAGACCCTATAGATTCTCAGATGAGACTGTTGCCTTAAGTATTTTCAATATATATTCTCAGACGAAACTGATGCTCTGAATATATTCTCAGATGAGACAGAGACCCTGTAGATTCGCAGATGAGACTGTTGCCTTAAGTATATTCAATATATATTCTCAGATGAGACAGAGACCCTATAGATTCTCAGATAAGACTGTTACCTTAAGTATATTCAATATATATTATTTGACTCTAACTCCTTTCATACATTACTTGGACATTTAATCTATAAGTAATTTAATCTTACATTTCACGAAGCATGCTACCGTCTAAGGCTGGATAGTAGAGGATTAGACAAAAAAAAAAAAAAACAATTTCTCAAGTCTATTCAACTAGGGCACATATTTTTGTGTTAAAAACATACATATTAATAAAAGGTATTTAAAATATCAATTAGATTGACTCATTTTATCGATATTTAATAATTTATGAAAGTATCTACAATTTTATCAATTAACCATGCAAGCTACTGCTAAAATTGTTTTATCCACTTTAATAAAGTCATAGTTCAAGTCAAATTTTACAAGTCTAGGAAAGCAGCGTCTAGATCACATATACATTCGTCAGATACTTTGACATTGATAAATATATTTATAAACTCGATTTGTTCCAATAATTTATTTCCATATATTCATAGCTCAATTCATGTGTTACAAGTTTAGATAAGCATCATCTGGAAATCATGTATCCATGTGTTACATACTTAAATATTAAATTAAAATTAAAAGGTAATGTTAATGTTAAAGTTGTTCTGTCCACTCTCATATTTTATTCATAGATCAAGTCCAGGAAGAACTCCACTCGACCAAACCAAGACTGTACCTGAATATGATGATGGAGCTCGACAGGGTCCTTATACATGACATTCATTTTATCGTGTGTCCCAATGTTCTCGGAGAGTAGTTATTAATGATACCCTCAAAACAGTTGCGGTAAGATGTTATCAATAAATCCTATTTGAGAGTCTGTGATAAACAATAGTCTTACAAGCATTATGATTGTATGTTTTAACTTTGTCTAGATCGTTCCTCCGACTCTGGCGTAAATAAAAGAGTAAAATCTCCATAACCTCATGAGAGGAAAGTAGGTAGAAATCTCAACCCTTTGTTGAGGAAATGTATATAAAAGCAGGATTAGAATAGTAAGCATTTTTTTTTTTAGCCAACCGGAATGAGTGCAGAAAGACCTAGCAGAATGAGTGATCAAAGTAGTAGAGAAAACATGTTTTGATGAACTTTATATCTGGCCTATTACAATGGGCCTAAATGAGATTGCACTTTTTAATATAGCTTTATGAGGTAAGATTAGCATTAATGCAATAAGCAAGATTAGGTGGACAAATAGGGCAAAAAACCTACAACACGAGGAACTAGAGTGCGAGCATAAACTCGAAAGTTATAAACAGGCTGCTATAACTGAGGTTGTTGAGCTAAATCCAATAAAAGGCAAGGTAGAAAATAGTCAGTGACAGGAGGTAAATTTATCATCCCATTAATACAAATGGTAGCTCATATAGCTAAAGATGTTCCCTAAAACTATATATTCTTGGCACTTGACGACAAATCTCTCATAGGTAGTTGCCACGTCATTATTGTTTACAAACTGCGTGAACGTCAAGACCACCGGTAGGGGTTGCAAGTGATATCCCTTACACTTGGTATAGAGAAGTCATAATTAGGACAACATTAAAATAATCATGAGCTCACCAAAATATCCCCCTTATCAAAGCTTGTAAGAAAGGTATACAGTATAACACGGACGTGTTCTTTCACACAAACTTAAGGAACCCGTCCAAGCGGTTCAAAATGCAGTCAAATTTTAGAGTCCAAGAGGTCAAGCAAGAACATGTCTGGCAAACAAGTAATATAGCTAACGCGCCAGTCGTGTTAAGCCAGACCACCAAGGACGGGAAGATCGAGGTTCGAATCTCGGTCGGGTGAACTGGGGGTGGTTTTTCCTAAATGGTTTTCCACTCTCCCTCCACGCGAATGCGGGCTCACTTCCTCTACATTCAACCTTCCCAATTCCTAATCCATTAGTGTAATTAGTACTTAAGCGTATAACCCGAACGGGTAGTAAGACGCGGTGCTAAAAAAAAGTAATATAGAGAAATTATAATAATAAAGAGAATAAGAGACAATTTGCTGGGTAAAAAGACCTAATTAGGCCATGAACTGCTAATAGCGAACCCCTATTTTCCTGGAGTTGAAGTTCCCCGGTAATAGGAGACAGAAAGTCCCATCTAAACTAACAGAACAACTTCAGAGTGAATAGGCTTAGTATTCAAAAACCCACAACAACAATAAGTCGTCAAGCGACAGTCAAGTCACGGCTAACCTGTTAGAGGGGAACCCAAGAGAAGTAAACAGTTTCTACACATTGCACTGTCAAATATACATATATCCTAAAAGCTCTAGACGACTCATTAAACGGCGCTAAGACAAACTGGTAAAACTATTCCTACAAGGTATACAATGCCACAATAAACTAGTTATCTTCTGAAGGAACCAAATGCCCTGTAAGCTAGTAATAGGCATACCTAGACAAATTGAACTAGTAAATATTAATTAAATCTTAACCTTGTACATGTATAGAGCAGAGTCGCTAAGCGACGGATTACTAGATATCAGTATATAAACAACATCTCGACTAAGGTAAGCAAATCGTACTTAACACGACTACTGAAAATAAACTTATGATCCCGAGAGGGATATCAAATGTAATGTGCTAAATAAAACGGACTATCTCCCTAGCTAGGTAGACTGGCCGCGTTGACACTCAGAAAATGTCCTTGTAGTGGCGGAGGTGGACGCCATGGCGTCCCGGGAAGTTATCTCTTGTAGCTAGTAGATTAGACGAAGAAAGAAAACGTAACTAACATGTTCAGCCAACAAGAATGAATATTGTTTTGTGTCTATTTTAGACGATACATGATGTTAAATAGGCTCCCAGATTGACACCAGAGTAGGATAGGAATGAAAGGGGGGCGGGGTGTCGACCAATCACGTTTCGGAGCAATAGCGCTCGGAGGGGTTGATGCCTGCAGCGGGTATCGGCGCATGCGCGAAGAGTAGATGATGAAAGAAGCAAAAAATTAAATAATTTATTTCAGTATAATTTTTTTTGTTTGTAAGTAACCACTCCAGTATATTTAAATGTGAGCCATCAGTGACGATCACACAGCACAACTACATCGGCTAATTTAAATTAGCCCAGCACAAATAGAATAATAAATTATACAAAATATGTTTGGTGTTGATGTGAAGGGATCGACGCGGGAGAGTATTATTGGCATAAAGGCTCGAAGGTTGGGTGCGTGTTTAAAAGGACGAATGAAAGTGTTAGCTTAGCCGTTCTTTAGTATTAAAGGTTGGTCTTAATCCGAGATATATGTGATAGGAGTTGAGAGTGGTTCATCTGCAGGAATGGAGGCCACTGGTATAACTAAATGCGAAATGAGAATTTCCTTGCTTAAAATAACTAGAGAAGAATGATGATAATATATATAATGTACAAATAATATGAATGTAATGATGGGTAGATGAGGTTGAACATGATACGTTGAATGTACAAATAGTATGAATGTGATGAATGAATGGTAAAATTGGCCAACAATGTGAAAAATCCATCCGTGTCTGTATGGTGAGTAATGTATTATAAATCAAACTGATGAGGATATATTAGGAAGGCCTCTCTTCATACATATGACTGTGTATGCTACACATCATAATATGTTCGTGTGTTAGAAACACTATATAAATTAACCATTTTATATCATTGCGTATTAATAGCTTTACAGGTCATTTCCTGGTTGAACATTACTAAGCAGTTGCATTTAGATTATTCCCCTTTATACATTTTACCGCTTTCTTACCATTTCTGTTTGGTGGAAGAAACGAAATATAATTTATTTTGAGTGAGTTCGAAGGCTTAATGATCTGCGGGGTTTACCCAAGAAAATTCAGAAGAAGTGGCGTGGCTTCGGTAGCATGAAAGAGAGTTGGAAAAACTGGACGTGTGTATAAACTGGTGTCCTATTTGCTGTAGAGGCTGGACATGTGTATAAACTGGTGTCCTATTTGCTGTAGAGGCTGGATGTGTGTATAAACTCGCGTCCTATTTGTTGTAAAGACTGGACGTGTGTATAAGCTCACCCTCTATTTGATGAGACTGGACGTGCGTCAAATACTTGAAGCTGTAACCTAGTAATTGATCCTTTAGTTGATTTCTTACGTAATGAGATCTTAGTAATTGTATTATCATGACACAGTAAATATATTCTGTATTTTCATTGGCTTCATATTTTTATAATAATAATAATAATTATAATAATAATAATAATAATAATAATAATAATAATAATAATAAAAATCGTCAAATTACTAAAATGTCGCCCTTCCACGGGACGAACTATTTATTTTTCGGAGCGTAATATTCGTATCTCAATCTCTCTGTCTTCAGCAGGCAGGAGCAATATCTTTAAAATAAATTAATGATTTATTACTTGAACCATTTATTCATACATCAAGTCATATAATCATGTGAACTATTGTTTGAGATATATACACACGCTTGCAGAAGTATGTTATCTCCCCATACTCTTCTCCCATAGATATGAGGAAGTGTGAAAGTTGTAAACTGAAATTATGTTTATTGCGAATGTAAAACATCTCTCGGGATTCGAAACATGATCTCCTCGTTATCGATAGTCTATTGAGAGCGTGAGGTCCTTAAAGATAGCGAAAGTATGTGTAATTTTTTTTTAACTATACTCAATATATATTCTCATGAGACTGCTGCCTTTTTAAGAAAACAGTTTGGGTAGTAATGAGAGTAAAGTATGTGTGAAGAAAAGTTGTATATCTTAGCATTATAAAAATGGTTTAGTCACGGTTTGATGGAGAGGAGGAGTGGAGATGATTGAACTCTTGTGAAACTGACAAGAGTTGGTGAATCGTAGGATGTGATAGGGTAAGATAGTAGCAGGCTTGTTTACTTGCATATATTATCTTTACTTGGCCATGTCCCCGATCAGGTTATGGTAAAAAAAGACTCCTGTGGAGTCTAGATCAACACTGATTAACATTATTTACAATATTTCAATTAGCTTAATAAGCTATTATTTTAATCGTTTTTATATACGTATTCATACGCGAGATACAGAGTGATTAAAAAAGGATAACCTAACTTCTAATACAAAATTTCATTCACGTTATGTATACTTGCTTGTTCACAAGTAATCAATGATTAATAATGTTGCAGCATACTGTGGAAGAACGAACTTGGAGTGTGGAGCATTATTTCCGAAGCTATGGTACTGAACGTGATTATGGCCCAGCAGCACCCAAGAAAACCATATTGATTGGGTGAAAATGTTTAGAATGACTGGTTCAGTGATTAATTATAATCAAGGATGATCTGGAAGGCCACGAAGCACCAGAACAAATGACAATGTTTGTCATATTTTGGATAAAGTTCTACAATCTCCAAAGAAAAGCATATGGTATGTGTCGAAAAAAATATTTATAGAATACACCAGTGTCCACCATATGGTTAAGTATATTGGCGCTTACTCCCATAGCAAACAGATGCTTCATGAGTGTAGCCCTCCAGATTTCCGTGCTGGATTGCACTACTATAGACGTGTGTTGGCGAAACTTTACGAGGACCCACATTACAATGACGATTGGTTGTGGTCTAATGAATGCAATTTTCTCCTCAGTAGACATGTGAACAAGCAAAATCTGTGTTTTTTACGGTGGGAAAAGCCTGACGAATACGTGCAAAGACCACTTTATTCTGAGAATGTAACAGTTTGGGCGGAAGTTTCCAGCCATGGTGTTATTGGCCCCTATTTCATTCAAGATTAAAATTGTAACACAACAACCGTAACTGCTAGAGTATACAGAGAGCCAACCATCAACCGAATTCATGCAGATTTACAAACATTTTGTGATCTGAATAAACTGGATATTAAGAAGCATGTTTTTCAGAAAGACGGAGCCACCCCACACATAGGCCATGGAAACAGAGCACCATTAACCTCCATGATCTCACTGGTTTGGTAGTACATCGGCACAACAAATTTCCCCAGCAATAGCATTAAATCTTGACTGATCTCACTTGGCATGCATAGGATTTCATGTAAAGCATCATTCACCTCTGGAAAAGACTTCCAAATATCACAGGCAGTTTTTTCCACCACCAGTAAGTGTGGGAACAGTATCACACCCGGTAAAATCGTGAAAGACTGGAAGAGTACGACACCGTGTCAGATTCATTGTGGCAAACATTCCGTGAATAGATATATACCGAGGGCTTGACCCAGCAATCCCCAACTCATCAGGAGCTAACTAAATGCTCAATGAAGCCACATCCAGTTGTAGCATGTCACCTAAATCAAAATGACATCTACAAACTGTAATCCGCACAAAATGCTAAACTACAATAAGGGAATCCGAAGGAGAGAATTAAAACTGATATTCTCAGCAATAATATCATTTGGATTCTACTTACAATACGTGGATACTCCTGGATACGATCACCAAGCTTTCACCAATTGTTCTGCTAGCATGGCGGAAGCAAAGGCGTGGCAGTTTCAACGCACGTCTAACCTCTTGACCTCAACATTGAAGAAAGACCCGACGGTCATTGGTTCGTAGCCACGAACCCGAGCAAGTGGCCCTAGCGGATTTCCATGGCAACACTTTCTCCACTAGTCCCACTACCCCCTTTCCTTCCTTTTTCCTTGTTTACTTGCCCATTTTGCTAGTCAATAAAAGAGTATATAACGGGCGAGTCCTAGTTTCACAGATTGTAGTTCATCATTGGAAATCTTCGAAGAAGGAAACTTTGCTCCAGCACCTGTAAAAGATACTGCTGACCGTAACAGTTGGGTCGTGGGTGTCACCACCTCGACGCCGAGGGAATCCTGTCTATTGATCCAAGTATTCGGTTATTTTCCATGTCCTTCTGACTTGTTGAGTTAGTCCATATTACTATGTTTGTTTATTGTCTGTCCATCAGACGTGTTGTTTTAGTCAGAGTGACTAAGTTTAGTTTTTGTTAGTCGAAGTGGCTATGAAACTAGTCCCACGTCCATCAGACGTATTTGCTTTAGTCAAGATGACTGTTATCATTGTTTGTCCATCAGACGCGTTGTTATAGTCAAAGTGACTAAGTTTAGTTTTTGAGTCCAGCTGACTTAATGTTCTCTGAGTTAGAAAGTTTGACTACATATTTTTCCTATGTCCATATGACATAGCTTAAATACAGGAGCTTTAAGCTCTATATGTAATGGGACCCATGCTTTAAGTGTACTCGTCTCCACAAGTTCATTATTCAGTATTAAGTTCATAAACCTTCACAATATCACATGATGCCATGGACGTCATGCTCAGATGTTCAAATTTTAGTAGGGCTACAAGCAGGTTGTCTAACGCCTTTATTCGAGGACCTAATTAGGTTAGTATCTCACAGCACTCTAGTTGGCATCGCTTATTCTGTGTTATTATTTTAGTTGCACAAAGTGCGGAACACGGCTAGCTATATATGGTGGTCCGCACAGATAGTATTTTCTTTAGCCCCTTGGTTGGCACTTTTATGTTTATGTAGTTAATGTTGGTGTATACTAAACTTGATGTTTACCGCAGGCAGTGGGTAATGACATAAATGTACTATTGAATGCTCTGGCAGTACCCACTGGAAAAGGACCAGCCATAGTACTATTGTGTGTTGACACCTGGTTGTTTTTTTTAGCCATTTGCTGATGTAATGGACAGTCCGTCCTCTTACCATGTATCATATATCTCTGAAACAGTTCTTAATTACAAGCCAAGCCAGTTAGCTAGGCCGAGCTTAGGTTAGTAAATCTAAAATTATAGGATCTGCTGTCACATCTTTATTTGTATTTAATTCACCATGTTTTCTGTTTAGACCCTTCTGGTGGTAGTCAGGCGCTAGCCCGGCTGTTTTGGAGTCCAATACTCTATATCTACTTAACTTCCTTTTGACTGTTGCCATGTCGTCTTGGACACGTATTCTCCCGAGCCACGGGAAGTTCCTATAAGTTTGGGTTTATTAAACCCTATCTTATTTGCCAGTTTAAAACGTAATATTGTTCATCTAAGAGTTAATAGTTTTACTTTGCCTATCTAACGGACTTTAACCACTGTTATTATTCTTTGGTCCAACTTTCTATTTTCTCTTACCAATTGTAACCCGATATCAACTTTTATGTTATTGTATAATAAATTTATTTTGGTTACCTATTCAATTCTTTCACACTTATAAAATATGTACCTATCTTAAACCTATATATATTCCTTATATCACTATATCGTTACCTCCTTTACATATTAGAGTGAAGGGAAGGAGCGGTAGACAGTACTACTACGTCAGTGTCAACGGTACCTTCTTACACCACCTTTCCACAGCACCTGCCAAATGCAAAAACGCCTGCGTATCGGGATCCTCTTGCGAACATGGTACTAGGCGGGCCAAGTATGACTCAGCAGGAGAGCAGAGGACTTCACTTCCATATGTTGCTAAATTTTCCTTGCCCTCTGATACCAAAATATAAACCACTTCACGTGGCAGTAAAGAAAACAATTAAGTTTTTTTTATCACTGACTCGAAGGAAGTTCGTCCAGTTTTTTTGGTATAATATTATAAGGAGCAACTCTTTTTCATCGTGCCCTTTCCTCTCTTCTCTCTCAATGTGGCTTTTAGGCTTTCAGGTAAGTATGCATCCCAAACAAGGTAGATGAAGCTGCTCTTCTTGAGGAGAGCAGAAATGTGCTGCTAAAACTCTTTCTGCATATTCTTGAAAGGTTTTTGATATTCCATGATTTAGCATTTGAACCACAGCTGTCTCATCTAAAATTGTTGCATAAGCTGTGGGCGCAGATTGTTTTCGAGAAAATCTGCCTCAAGACAATTAAATAGATCTGCTTTAGTCCCAATCCACATTTTACCTCCACTTGACAGAGATGGAAGTGCTGTATAGTTCTCTTAGGCAAAGAAATGGTCAATCATTCCACCCTGGGCTTAACACGAGATGTAAATCCTCTCAAACAGGCCACAGTCACTATTCAATGCTGTGAGCTGTTCCTTCTGTTTCGACTTAATCTTGAAAGTCCCAGAAACAATGGAAACTTGTTTCTTAGAAGTGTTTCTGGCAGGTATTGTGTATTGTTCTAACCTTTTTGTGACAAACTTATTGTACTGCTCCTCACCAATAGTTCTAATCTTCCTCGCCATATTAATCTTATGGGTATCCATGATGTCCTTTGTGTCAATTACTAGTAGGTCTTGGCTTTAACATCCTTCAGGAAATCTTCTTGCATTATAGGTTTCTTGTCAAGGTGAGGATGTCCAGTACAACCACCACAAGCACCATCAATTGTGTATGGCCTTTTATTCAAATTCTGGAGTAATCCTGACAATTTATGACCCTGCTACCATAAAACGTCTAAGTGTTCCTGGATCGCCTGTCAATCCAATAGCCCCACCAGAACCTTTCACCGACGCATTATTCTGCTCATGGCACTGTTACAGTGCCATGGCAGATAACTTGTTGCTAGTTTTGGGGACCACAAAATTCCAAGATTTGAATTTTGCTAGTACATCTGGGTATTTCTCAGTGAGAGTTATCAAATCACGCGTGTATATGGCAAGCCATCTTGAGTAGTGTATGATCTAGGCTGAACAGCTAGTGTGTCACTGTGTTAATGACTCCACGTACAGCTGTAAGTTACCTTCACGAAGTTACCTTATGTACCATAGCCAGAGAAGCTCCAATGAAACAATCCTTGGACAACAGTCAAAGTGGGCACTGAATTTTGCTCGTTTTTGACACCACCCTTCATAATGCAGCTTGACTGATGCATCATTCGGATGTCAATTATTCACGGTAAGCTTCTTGGAGGAGTATATGAAGGCCTTTAGCTGTGACCTGGTGTGCAGTGCGGGTCTTTGTGACATGATTGGCCTTTATGAAGGAATCTGCTGTTCCAGAACATACAATGTCAGGTTGTACCAGGGCGTTCATCCCACGACTGTCTTCCAGCTAGTCTCCCAGCAACTTTAATATGACTATCTCAATGTGTAAGCCACCTAACATGATGACAAAATTATCTTTTCCGTAGGTGGCTGGCCGGGTCCACTGGATTTTCTTTACAAGAGTATAAAGTAGTTGGTCAGCACCCAGGATGGGAATTTGGTCAGGTTCAAGTGCTGAACATCTGAACAGTCCATGAAGTGCCATATCATCACCACTAAGTGCGCGTTGTCTAGAAAGATAGAAAATAATGCGTTAATTACTTAAGGGTAGATAACAATTTGGTACACGTCAGCGTGGTAAGCAGGCCACGATCTTCAACCATCCACGTTTGACGTTTTAACAGCTGTATTGACTATGCTGAGCCATACAAACTCATCTTATGTTGCAGAAGCAGCAAACAGAAGTTCACAAGGTCTCACGGGTCCTCACACAGCTGGCGCACTGAAGGCCATTTTTCTTGAGGACAGCTGGTGGCACCAAGATCAATTCCTAAATGTGTGTGTGACGATGCTGCTTTAATGAGGTTCCCGTTAGTTGGAAGGATTGTTTTGTTGTTGCAGAACTAGGGTTGTGGTCAATGTAGTCAACAGCTACTGTTGTAAACAGTTCATGACGCAACCTCAGTGGGCACACTACATCTTCCACATTAAACTGCTGGTAGACACCATTGGAAGTTGATTGGCATTGATAATAATTCTTAAAAGTCTATACATTTGCAAATAATCTTTCTAAAGGTCTCTAGAGTATCACTAAATGAATTAACATTCTTAATTTATTTGTAAATAACACCTTTAATGCATTTCTAAACTATTTTCTTCCTGAGTTAAGTATATTTAAACATTAAGCCCGGTGTAATGGTGGCCATATTGGATTTGACCTCTCACTGACCTCCGAGGTCAAATCTGACTTCCCTTCACATCTAAATATAAACATTATTGTATAGGCTATACTAACTATGGTAGAAACTCCATAAATTTTCTCATAAAAGGCACAATTTTTATGATGATATGCTTACTTGAGCCACTACACTAACGCCTTCGCTTGTATTAACACTTAAGCTATATTCAAATTTGTAAGGTACGTTTATAATAGTGACCAAATCTCCTACCACTTGAAATAACTCATTTTAATTATAAGAAGGAAGTAAGGCAGAATAAATTAGATTTTTTAAAGATAATGTATCAGTATTTTTTCGGGATGGAAGTGGAAAATTATATATGAAAATCCACTCTAAAATAGCTTGACGTTTGGTTCAAACCCTGACCTTTCCGTGAATATTATCAAAGCCGGTTTTTATCTTGGAAACTTGCACGAAATTTGGTAATGGGTCTCAGGTGATCTGTCAGATATGTTATCTACAGTAAACATTAAACTGACATTTAGCTCGGGTAGCCACTGAGGCGTACGTTAAAAAGGAACAGCGAAATGAATGTCAGTGCCAATGGACCTCATTCATGTCAAAATTCGTTGACAGCTGTGGCGTCTTAGATTGGAATGTGCTGAACCGTTCAAAGTCGTTACAGTGAGAGTCGTGTTTCCAAATTTAAAGTAACACACAGCCTAATCAAATTATATTATAAAACTAACTGTTTAAGAAATATTGTAACAAATTTATTAACATAATTATACAACAAAACTAAATAAGAACAAAAGAAATGAATGTATAAAGGATATTTTTATGGTTCGGTGACTCACGTTTCAATGAAAGAAACTTTATGAGTAAATTGATTTTATCCAAGCTTTGCTCCCTTTTGTAAGTTAGGCCAGATCAATTTTTAGATTACATATAGAGATTTATGGATTAGGCCAGATCAATTCCATTTTTATATTACAAACAGAAATTATTATGAACATAAAAAATAAAAATTATTTCACTTAAATTAATCAATCTATTTTTTTTATTCGTCACTCGCGTTAAAAGAAATAACGTGACTCCTGTTGCATTTATTTATTCAGTAAAACCAAAATTTATTTGCAAAATAAAACTAAAACTAAAATGTGACAAACACTAAATGAAAGTAACTATCAATATAAGTCCTGGGGGGTTGGGGGGATTAAATAAAAATAAGATGAATATATAATGTATAGCTAGGTAGATACTGATGAGGCTCTAATTCAAGTTAAAGTAACAGTGAGTGACTCTGACTAATCAAACTTATAATGGCCACGAAGGTTGAATAGCAGTAATCTCTATAATCAATTATGGAATGACACAAATAAGTTTTCTCCCTTTGTCTTCTAACTACTAGCACGGTCAATAACACAAATGCATAAATATGAGACATCTTCCCTTTCAAAAGCATTCACAATCTATTTTTAGAATGAAGCTTTGTGCTCCATGAGCAGGTAAGATGTTTTGGTACCTAATTCCACTTTTATTAAAGTGATGATGGGAACTATCCGGCTATGAGGGGCAGAATATATTACGACGTATTACGCATCTCATATCCACCTGGCAGTTGTTTTCAGCATGGTTTTTTGAATATTTAATGCAACCAACGGAAAAAAAATCAGAAAAAATAAATGTTACAGTTCACCGCATATACTTTCCCTTGATTTAATTTTAAAATAGAGACATTTACCAAAAATTCATAAAATTTGTAAAACTAAATAATATACACTCTTGCATAACTACTCCAGCAAAGAGAATACATGTAATAATATACACTGTTACATAAAATTGAGAAAAGAGAAGCCTCTTTGTCCACCAAAGATAAAAACAATCAAATACATATTTCTAAGTATTTCATAAAAAATGTGTATGTTTGCTTATAGCTCAGAAATTATTGGTTTCATAAAAATACATTTCAATTTAAAATATGTTTAATTTTAACAGTCCTATAACTTGACAGTGGTAAGCTAGTTCTTATTTCAAATATTTGTGGATATATAATCAAATTGGAAAACTCTGCTAATGTAAAGTACCCTTAATGCCATTTCTACGAGAAAACGAGAGTCATCATTTTATTTTATAATGTTAAAAAGTGGCCTAGATATAAAATTTAATAAAATTCGTGAGGGCGGCTTTAGAGAAAATTGATTTTATCCTTATTTGCTCTTCAATAAACTAACCTTAATTTTATGGTTGGATATCTATTTCCAAAAATAATTCGGGGGGACCTTATGAAAGCCCCAGATATCAAGTTTTAGCTCGAACGGTAAAATAGTTCCGGATCTACTCCGAGATACAGACAGACAAAGAAACAAACAGACGGCATCGCGAAATAACTTTTTTATTTCTGGGGGGTCATGAAACGTGGACTTTTATCGATATATAAAGTTTTTTTAAATCACAATACTTTTAGCGCCGAGAGATCGAGACGAAATAAAAAGTTGATCACATTCCTCCTAAGAGCATATATCAAATAACACACAATGTTACAAAGCCATTAAGAAAAGAGGAACATCTGTGTGCACCAAAGAGCATGACAATCAATTTAATTTTCAGACTTGAATAAAAAAATAAAGGTTTATATCTCATAAACTATTGATATTATAAAAATAAATTTCAAAGAAAATGTTTTAAATTTAAATTGGAAGGATACAAATCTTTGCCCGGACTGTATTATACTTTGAAACTAGAATATTGTCAACATCGGTCTCACCTTGGATGCAGCTAAAGCAACGCAGGTACAAGGTGCCTACAGGGTACAATAAATGTCATTACGAGCAATAGCAACCTGGGAGGGTGTTAATAACTATAGTAATGATAATAACTTATACAAAAAAGGATTGATTTAAAATAGAGATGTAGTTTACTAAAATCAAATACTTCGAATATTATATTCTCCACCTGACAGAATTTGGTATTATTTATAGATCTAAATTGACAATTGAAAATTAGTATTAAAAATACAATTAAGGCTCTGAGTCAATGCCTTCTCTAGTAATATTTGTCATAATCATGGTCTATAGAAAAAAATTTACAGAAAACAAGTTATTAGTTGAAAAAAATTCTTGATAATATATTTTACAATTAATGAATAATAAGTTTTCTTGTATAGTATTTAAAATCGAAAGTCTGTTCACCGTAGGAATGGTTTTCTGAAAGGCCTTTTTCCCTAACAGAAAGCTATTATATAGTAGGATATTGGTAGGAAAAAAGACCTTTCCTACCGTTAATGGAGTATAAATGGGGCTCACAATATTCTGGGAGACTCGTGGAGTCAATTTAGTCTAATCCTTAAAGATGATGGTATAGAAAGGATACAAAAAAATAAATCAACTAAGTGAAGTATTCGTCGTATGTAAGCTACTTTTGCATTTTTTAAATTATTAGTGGTAAGATCTTTGAAAAATCGTCGCTTCAGCATTCTTTCTGTTCTTAGCGATGGTATGTACATCATTGTCATTTCTAATGTGTCTGGCGCCGATATTATTATTATTTTTTTTTTTACTCATTAAAACTTGAAACCATTAGTGGACCGAAATTTAACGTGACTATCTTCCACAAATACCTTGACGCCAACCTCCTTACAATCTCTTGGACCCACCCAGTATTCTTTGAGGCTCTCGAAAACCGGCCCTGTAGCTTGCATAATAATGTCAAATTTAACAAAGCTCTATAATTCAAAAATCAGGTTAAAAGATAATAAAAATTCTACAGAAAGTAATGTAATTATTATATTTTATACATCCTATTGATTAACTAATAAAGGTAATCAGATCCGATTTACATGACAGTATTTAACGTTTATCTAATTACCGGTAACACTATCTTTATCAGTAAATGTCTTCATGGTGCAGCATCCTTTTGTCTTTTTCTATCGTCCACCGAGGTGAGATCTTCTCGGGACATAAGGGAGGAGGGATGAAAGACGGCTGCATCCCATTACTCAAAAGATATTCTAGAAGCCAAGTCTTCGTAAACAAACATTTTGGCAAAAGTAGGTTTAGTCCCTCGCTTGGTAGTCACCGAGCAGTTCGGGCCTACGTCCGTCAAGAGAAAACATATTTATCATTAAAATCACCAAACCTTAATCGGGACCGTGAGTATTCTACACTGGGCTCAATAGAGGGTTAATTTTGATCCAATTCAATTTTAGTCATAACAGTTCCCTTTAAAGTGATATCGAAGCACTTGTGAAATCAAATCACGTAATCCCCTTGTTTAGTGCAGTAATGTTGTTAAAAATTATCCAATAGAATTAAATAATTTATTTCAATTTTAGCCTAATAATAAATATCAACATAATCAATTTAATAGTGTCGTCCAAAAATGGGATCAAATTTCAATAACGAACAATCCCCACATGAAGTGTGATCATGGGGTGACCTGGTGGTCTAGGGGTAGGGTGTCAGACTTCTGTGTTGGGGGTCCGGGGTTCAATCCTTGGTCCTAGCACAGATTTATCTGATTGCCAAACCCTTCCTTCACCTCTGACAGGACGTGTATTAATCACAACTTGTGAATGTGAGGAATGCCAGGCCTCCGCCGTGGTTCGGATTCCACGTTTAACTGTAGGTCCTCCATTTCATCTCACAATCACCCTACCATTACACATTAGCGTAAGTGCGTATAACCCGAACGGGTAGTAAGACGCGGTGCTAATAATAATAATAAGTGTGATCATGACATCACAAAAGTGGTCGCCCAAAGTGGTGGCACGAAAAAGTGATAGGCTGGTACCCACAACGTTAGGATTGGACATCATAGAAGAGGCTTCCAAACTGTAGGCAAGAAAATACTTCCCCAGTCATAATGAAACTTAGTCCGATGAGTAAATGTAAATTAAGCTGTGTTCTTCCTATACATGTCTTGGAATGGTACATAGTCTCGTAAACGTCAAAATGTCTAAGCCCAGCTTTTCGATGGCTCATAGCTATCAGTAAATAACATTGCTTCTTAGACATTTAAATCTGACACCATTGCGTGAAGTAGGCCTCATTTACCGCGCTCTTCACCTCACTGCCCTGTGGATGGGTTTCAAAACATGGCCGCCAATATTTGTATCTCTCGTACACTTTACTTTTCTCTTTCGCTTGAAGACGAGCCTTTTTCATCCCAATGCAAGTGTGATGACTCTCTGCATACCCACAGTTCTATTTGTTTGAAACAGCATATGATGTCAGCATAGTTCCACTACTGGTAGTTTTTTAGTTAAATACGTAGTAATTAAGATAACAAAGGTAAGCTTTAAATTCTCTTGAAGTAGGCCTATAAAAGCTACTTTAATAATATTTAAAATTTATTTCAGCCGAATGCAATGTTTAAGGGAGAAAATTATAGTTTTACAATGAAATAAAAAGTTGAAGGTTCCAAGATTTGCCCACTAGGAGCAGTAAATGTTAACCTCAATACAGTCTTATTGGTAAAATTAATATCCTTACACTCAAGACCCACAAAATAGTAATACGTGAATTTAAGCTTCTTAAAGATGAAGTTATATTTCTTTGGAAAAATCTAAATAAGGCCTACGTAGGGACCTGAGCAGTGAGGTTAAAAGCAATAAAATGTATGGATTTTCAAGACAACTGGTGTGAGTAGCCAATAAAATATCTAGAAATTTGGAACTTTACATATGTAATAAGGAAAAAGTGAAGGTACTAATATAATTTGTATTTACTTTTACTAATAATACTAGCTAAATACTTAAATCATGTAAATACATGTTTTGTAACTCCTCAATGAGTTTATTTTTATTTTCCCAGACTGTCTGAGGACTGGTCCCAACTGTGCTTTGCCCTTTCCGAGTCCAGGGTGATTCCCCATGGGCCACCGTAGCATGGTGGTGGACTCGTCCATGTTGGGCTTAGGTTTACCCACAAGTCAGTGACCCTCGTCTTTGGAGGGAGTTCTTCAAAATAATGCCAATGACGTAAACTGCCGTATGATTAGTTTGTTTTATTTCCACAAAAATTACAGGTGCTCTGATCTCAATTAACATATTAAGCCTGACTAATTCACTAACATATAGTGTCTGATGATCTAGTTCACGTGTTCACCGATGTGAGTATCGTAGTATAATGTAAAATGACACCTTACCTTTAACTTTTATAATTTCTAAAGATTTCTCAACTCCTTATGAAATACAATATTCTTTAATGTTTGTCTGTGACATAACTTAATCACGCTGTCAGTGGCGTAATTACGGCAATGCAGGTGACGTAGCTGCACCCGGGCTCTTAGACAAAAAGGGCCCTGGTCTTTTACGAACACAAATATACCACGTAGGGGAAATAAATTAACAAAGGATTGCTATGCTTTTGTGACTTGTTTCTATTTCTCACACCAACAGAATTGTTGAATTTGGCTGATGAAGAAGTAAAAAAAAAAATCTCTCAAACTACGATAGTGGTAGTTTAAGGACTTGTCAGAAAATCTATATCTCCATTTGTTGATTTTTTTTTCTTCAAAACTTAAAAGGCAGAAATTGAAAAATATTCGCACTATACGACAGTTAGCAGAGCTTAGTTTAACTAAGTTTTCAGACATAATCTCCAGTTATGTTTGCTAATTTTTTTTACAATTCCAGTTTAGCAACTCTTTCAGCAGAAAGGACATTTTCTAAGTTGAATATCGTCAAGAATTTTGTACTGAGCAGCATTGGATAAGATTGCATGTCATAGCTAGCTCTTCTCAACATAGAAGCATAAACAGTAGGAAAAATGGACGTCTAAGCCCTTATTGACCACTTTACTTCTATAAAATTGTGGAAGAAGAAATTTTAAACATTTAAAAAGTGTTATTTTTATGCTGTACCCTTTAATATTATGTAAATATACGTATTTTGAGAAACACACATTTTATTTTTATAATAATATTTTACTTAACATGGGGGAGGTGGGTCTGATGTCAAAGCTCGAATCCGGGTCTTTCGCTAGTTTTTATGCCACTACACGCTGTGTTGTACAAATCAAATATACTTTATTAATTTTTCATTAAAAATAATACTGAAGAAATATCGACCAACACTATTAAAATAATAAGATTGGTAACGATTTTGAAGTATGTGGGAACAATTACTTATTTAATAAACATATTAATCTCTTCATCCGTTGATTTCTTCTTGTTTAATTTTGTGGTCGGTCATCGCTAGCTCGCGACAAGTGAAAATCAAATATCGCTAGGAATATAAATAAATGAATAAATATATTTATTTAGACAAAGACGATCCCATACAGAGTAGACCTACGCGCAAAGGCTCTTGGGAAAAATAAGATTAATTTACTTCTGCAATAGTACCAGTTTCAATTCTGACAATTAGAGTTTATGAAGATTGTACAACTCTATAACATTTTTATATAATTTCTAAATATTTTAAATTTTCATACTAGACTTAATTTAATGTTATTTATGCCTAGTTTATGACTAACCCTTCTAAATTTTTTTTAAGTTGGTTCAAGAAGAAGATACTCGGAACATTGTTAAATAAAATTAGGGTATTCTTCTTTCTCTGGCTTTAAAATATGGAACAAACTCCATCCCTTACAAAATATGTTTTAAAAGTGCAAACCTAGTTAATAAGCGAGAAAAAAATACATTAGTATCAAAGCTAAGAGTCTGGTGAAGAACCAGAGACTATTGATATCCAGAAACTGTGAAATATATGTAGTTCATAAGAGGAAACATATTTCCTACATTTGGCTGCTTTCAACATGGACACATTTTTTTTGGCGAAATCAAACAAAATCTTCAACTATAAATAATTATATATATATTTAATGGATATCTTTTATTTTATCCTAGTTGTCCAATATTTATATCAAATTTTCAAAAAAGATAAACTAAATAATTTCAGATACCTTGTCTATTTCAGAGCATCAATTAATATTTTATTTTATGTTAAAATATAAATACAGCTATTGTTATTTTTTGTCAACAATATTAAAGTGGTTTTGATTGTTTTACTCAAAAAACTACATTATATATATTTTCTTTGTTAATAACTGCAAGGTCAAACTTATAGCTAATATTAAAGCACATTTCTAGGTAGTATTGGTTTTAAGAAAACATTGGAATAAGTATAGTAAAATACATAAAGTTTAAATTGTTGTGTACAACATATTTTATTTCACTTAAATCTAGTACCAATCATTCAGTGGTTCACTTTTTTGTCTGTTGTTCAATGTTGTATTATATGTATTTTCTCCAGATCTTGTAGGTATTTCAATCGTAACTTTGTTGTAGTCTCATTATTAAAAAATTAATCCTTGCTTTTATCAGAAATTGTTAACGTGCACATCTAGTGGTCTCGAGTATTTAAGGGTCATCGTGCTACCGTTAAAGTTAATCGAGGAAAAATAACCTTTATTTTTAAAATTATTTTTCTTAAGTGTAATTCTTAGGAGTGGTGCCCACCAATTATAGTTAAAATGCCACACACATCAATTTGATTATATATTATATTCTATAGGCCTATAGGTGGTTTTAAGAGTCATCCTTCTTGACCTGAATTATATCTATTAGGGTTCATTTCTAATAATTTTATTAAAGTAGATATCGTATAATCGTATCGTAGATAATACATATCCAAGGTTAAAAATGTATTTTAATATACGATGTTAAAGGAATTTGATATGTGATGTTTATTTGCTTTCACCTAAAGTAAACACACTTTTAGCTAGGCAATTCTTTTATATATAAAACAAAACTTAATGCAATACTATTATTAATGACTAAAACACTGCTTACCATTCTCAGGCTTCCCATAATTAAGGCGCTATATCAAATTATTTTACAGGGCCTATATTGTCCAAAAAATTACTATTATATATTGATTTAAAAAATATAGGTAGAAAACTACTAAAGTCAGTTTTATGTCAAAAATATATACTAATACGCCTGAAGTAACAATAGTTATTGTTACAATGTAACTAGCTACTATTTAATAAGTTTGTCGCAAATGAAAGAGAAAACAGAATATAATTAACCAAGGGAGTTTTCACATTTTGTTTAATAATGTCTGAAATATATTCTACGTTCATCGGCCATTTACAGAGTATTAATAATTCTAAATAAGGAAAAATTCAATATCTTTCATTTGGAATTTTTTTTTTTAAGAAAGGGTGACTATGTCATTTTACCCTTCCTATAAATATAATCTTCCTCATTCCTGAAGCCATTAGCCTAGTTAGTATATAAGCGTATAACCCGAATGGGCAATAAGATGCAGTGCTATATTGATTAAATTAACAGTTTCTTCTCATAATATGATCCAGTCCTTTGGTGTCAATCGTCTAAAGTTATGTACACACTAGAAGTGAGCCGAGCGAATGCCTCAACTAAGTTGACAGTCCCCGTGAATGGTGGCAGTGCTGTGAAAATGTCCTTGACCCAAGCCAACGCTGAGGCAACACTGGTAATGGGATTGCTTTCTGCTATTATTTTTTTATATTAATTTGTTACTTATTAATTAGTCTCTCTACACTGTACTGTACATTATGTCCGATGATATGCTTGTAAAAAAAGTGCAGCCTTATTATTATTATTATTATTATTATTATTAGCACCGCGTCTTATACGCACTTACGCTGTGTAATGTAGGGTGATTGTGAGATGAAATAGAAGACCTACAGCTTAACATGGAATCCGAACCACGTGGAGACCTGGCATTCCTCACATTCACAAGTTGTGATTAACACACGTCCTATCAGAGGTGAAGGAAGGGTTCGGCTGCAGCCTTTGTAGTTAGCAAGCTTATCAGGGAAAAAGAAGAAAAATAAACGGCGTTTGTGGATGGTGTATATTTATAGAACAGATACATTCTAGCAGATTTAATGGCTGTTGAATAAAGCGTTCATTTCAAGAAGGAAAAATTATTCTAACTATATTCCTTTTTTTATATTGTTGAAGTATTGTGAATGTCTGGGATCCCAATGCTACTTATGTCTTTCATATTCCACATTTAAGAGTAAATAAAACACTTTCAGTTGTTTACTTAATTTTAGAAAAACTGCACAATACGAAAAGAAAAAAAAAATCAGGCATGAGTGGCGTGAATAATTCGATGCCTGTTCCACTGAAGCACATGAGCGCGCCGCCTCTCTTTGATGTACCGACACGAGTTGGCTCGGCTACGAATTGCTTCACTCTGTTCTACGAATGGGCCGAGGTAGCCTCGGATCACATCTACATATGCACGTTCGTTCGCTCTTGGCTTGCCTCACTTCCAATTTGCCTCTAGTGTATACGCACCTGTATACGATTTATTTAGGAGATTTTGGGTTTGTTTTAGTTAATATTAAAATATCACTTTTTAACAAATATACAAGTATTTATCATTAATTATATCAATGGCATGAAATTGTAGTTTAAAATCAAGTTATTCTATATTAGGTTTGAGATAATTTCTGTGAATTTTCGGATGCATATCCAAGGCTGATTTGAGGTATTCGAGGACTTTGCATAGGACCTAAAAATTTGCATTTCTTTCAAACAAATGGTATTTATTTGTCCTTTTATTGTGTTATGAAACAAATAGACCTAGTCTGCCTACGAGTTTATCAAATGTCCACATTATATTCTATTTAAAAATTCATATCAGATATAATAGTGGGGCTTCCCATTTCAAATTCAATCACAAAGTGGGAAGGGGACCAAATGTATATCCCTTTCAATTTTAAGAGAAAAGAATACTTAGACACAGTGGCGGTGCGTGATATTTATTTTTGGTGTGGCCAGGTCAAAGCTTACCGATAGTTACTTTTACTTTCTATCAACACCTCGGATAGAAAGTTTTGTGATCATCAAAATAATCTGACTCGACATTTTGATAATGACTCCCTGAAACAAAAAAAAGTTGTTTTCGCAATGCCATCTGTCTATATATATATATGTCTGTCAGTCCGTCTGTATGTCTGTATCTCGGGCTAGAGCCTAAACTATTTTACCGATTTGGTTGAAACTTGGTATCTGCTATTTTCATAAGGTGTCCCCCGAGGCGTTTTTGGAATTAGATATCTAACCCTAAGCTCTGTTTTTCTTTACTCACTGTTAACCACAATATTTTACCAAACCAAGCATTCGAAAAGGTTCTTTTTTCCTTGCCCCCTACCTGCATAAAGGTAGTCACAAGGCTGATAAGATCCAAAACGTTTAATTTCAAATTTTTCTTGCAGTTTTAAAGAAAAAAACTGAATTTATGATAAAGAATCTACTTAATTCATTTTAAATAAGCACTTTCACTCGGCACCTAAATTATTGGCTCTTTAACACGTATTAAATACAGGATAAAACAAAATAGAAATCATCCTTATCAAATCTCGGACCCTCCAGGATTGGTCAGACAGCCTGCTGTGTAGCTGGCAGTGTAATGACCTTGAATGACATCTCTAAATGGCCGACAGGGCTTATCTGAGAGGGCATGGCCCATGTCATCTTCTCCGTTTATATCATTGGAGTTCCGAGCGCTAGTACAGTCACGTGACGATTGCAGCGAGTAATGAATCCTCTTGGGACTGGAATACTTTGCAATGAATCGAATAATTCATAGTGTGTAGAGAATGGTGCTCCACTTAATATTAATGTTTTTTACAAAATATGTTGTAAAATAAAGAAAAAGAGGGTTTTTTATGTTCAAAAAGTATTGGGGTGTCTAGGCCCCTGTGGCCTCCACTTGGATAGGGAAAAGAGGGGAGAAAAATGGTTTGGGGGGCGTGGGCTGGGAAAATAATCTGGCAGGGTCGGCTCAAGGCTTACCCTAAGTCAGAACAAATTACGGAAATAAGATTTTTAAAAGAAGCATTCAATAAAATGTCATTCAAATGCAAAGTTTATTCTCTTCTTCTTAGGTTTGTTGAGTTTCTATAGAAAATAAATCTTAGGTAGTTACAGAAATTACAATTTTTTCATTCAATTAGTTCAAATATATGTATATATTTATTTATTTATTCATATTAATTGAAGTATGTTTGACTGATACGCGTGGCACGGGAAGGCTGGACGTCACTTATCAGACCCTTTTGAAATAAATAATGGGTTGAAACACTGAGATGTACTTCCCTCATTACTTTTTAATCTAGCCTTAGTGTATACTATTAGGGTAATGCAATAGAGTAGGGAAGGGTTGATATTAAACGGTACAATGCAGCTATTAGGATACTCAGAGGATTTAGCTTTGTTGGGCAATAGTAACGAAGTTGTGGCAAGAAATGCAGAAATTTTACTAGAGGTTAGCGTTGCATCCTTACGCTCACTAGGGGTGCAGTTAAGACATTGCGCAAGTAGATAGGAAGATACATAAAGTCAAATCAAATTATTTTATTTAAAACAAAGTTTAAATTCACAATGTAGGCTTATATCTAGGCCTCAATATTATTTTCATTTATATAACAAAACATATAACTAGCTGCATGCTTCCCCTTCATGGGACTATAGAAGTGATAACATTCAAAACATAATCACACAGGTGGCAAACTCAGGTAATTAAGTTTATTCGAAAGGGCAATTGAGTAGCATAATCGCAATTAGGAATGTTTCAACAATGCTAATTACTTAAAAAGAATTAAAGCCCAGGCAGAGCATACAAAAGTCTGTAAAGATCAAGAAGAAAACACAGGATGGACAAATACCCCTGAAACTTAGTCTTGACACTGAGGGCATTAAACAATAAAAATAAGGGCTCAGCCATTAGTAATAGCTCTATAGGAGAAATCCCCAAAGTCTTAAGTCATAATGGTGGTAAATTCACATAACAGTAGAACCATTTTGTAACAAAAGTGGTGTTCTATAGACCTCAACAGCCACTGAGAACAATATAAAGCCTTAAGACACTAATGTCCATAAAATGAGATTCTAGAAAAGCACACATACTGGTTCTCAAGGACGCCAAACAGTGATTATCTTAAATTAACATTTAGACACATCCTTGTGTAAATAATTAAGTAGAGTCCCCTTCATAAAAATAATATACATATACGCGCTGTGTCCTAGCAACATGAAGCAATACTCTGAGTGAGTAAGCTACTCCTAAACAAATAATGTAATTAAATTATTATATAAATACAACTAAATAGACAGGCAGTGAGCCTACCAGTCAACAAAACAAAGCTTAAATCACGCTTTAAAAGGTAGAAGGTAATGTAAGATCTAAAAGCACGCTAAGAAGGAGAGTTTATAACATCCAAAACGATTTTCTTCGCCTTGACCGAGAGTCCATGCTATCCTCAAAGACATCCGTCGAGCGTCTAGCATCACATGACTATTGGTAGCGTTACTTCTCCGGTCGTTGAGTGAATAATAAGTATACATTTTCTGGGTTCAATATCCAAATTTATATGATGAAATTTGGGGAAGAAAGAGGGGTGAGGAAGGGGAAATCTTTCTCACCTTGCGCCGTTGCTTTAAAAAAAAATTAGCACCACGTCTTACTACCCACTCGGTTTATAAGCTTAAGTACTAATTACACTAATTTACTAGGAATAGTTAAGGTTGAATTTAGAGGAAGTGAGTCCACATTTACGTAGAGGGAGAGTGGAAAACCATTTAGGGAAAACCACCCCCAGTGAGATTCAAACCTCAAGTTCCCCGTCCTCAGCAGTCTAGCTGAACACGATTAGCGCGTTAGCTAACTACACTACCCGTGGTGGGAGGAAATTATGTGAAACCGTCCGGCCTCTAAAACTCGTCCGTTTCTGCGCATGACGTCAGCTTAGGGGGACTCGCTTTACTGCGGACATTGCGCGCTGTGGCACGTTCTCAAGTAAACTTTAGATTTCAACAAAACGCCTTATATAAATCACTACATAATAATGTAGAAATGTGTAGAGATCTTTTAGAATACCTGCAGCATGAATAATATGGGTGTGGAACAATGAAATTACATATATTTATACAATATTCTGCAAAGTGAACGAACTTGTAAAATTTATACTACGCAAAACATTGTGCTGCACATGTTAATAAATTTATTCCAATAATTCCATCAACATTATGAATTATGAAATTCAATCAAAATCCTTGACATGAACGGATAAAGCACAAGATAAACCAAGAGAAAAACACAAAACAAAATATGTAACAAAAAAAAATTAGAAATACTATAAACCTTTATTAAAATACAAATAAACTCCTTTGTTATTATTAACACATATTCTAGAGTTGAAATATTAGGGAAACATCTTTCTCTGAGTTAAAATTAATCTATTATTGGAAATGGCTCCAACGATTTGCTTCCGGTAAGATTTTTTATAAAATATTTTTTTTAGTAGGCTTTGAAAAATATTTAATAGTAGTTTACTGATGAATATTTGGTTTAAGTAATGCAACATTTTTGAAAACAATTCTATCGATTTTGTTCAAACTTTTATTTGAGGACTGTTTTACAAAATTGATAATTAATAATAATAATAATAATAATAATAATAATAATAATAATAATAATAATAATAATAATAATAATAATAATAATAATAATATATATTTATTTTCTAAAATAAATTAGATTGAGATTTTTATGACAAATTTGAGAAAAATTAAAATTGATGAAAAATGACTATTATGAGTAATTTTAACATGTATATTTGGGACGGAAAAAAACATGAAAAATAAAAATATATTTATTTTAACAAATTTAAGTCATTTTACGTCAGTTTGCAAATAAAAGCTTTATGAAAATTTTAAATAAAAATTGTATAAAATGTTATTTGAAACCTTTATTTATAGAGGGTTAATTGTGATTAAGGAGGGGGAATATATGTTTTTCTGGGCAGAACTTAATCAATGGTAGTTTACTGAAAACATATTCTTGAAATGTTTGTTCCAAGCTATAATACACTCTATGAGAAAGTTTGTATGAATGTGTCCTAAAATTTCTTTATTAAATTAATATTTCATAGTACAAAAATTAGCAGTGATGAACACTTAACAATATTTTATTTGTCATAGAAATAGTGTTAGCATGATAACTAACGTCGTACTACTAAAACTTTAAAATTCCAATAAATGTTTCAACTTTGTTTTAAGTTATATAACATGCAAATTTTCTCAAACGATATTTCTTAGCTAAAAACAGTTTGCTTAAAATAAGGTATATTTATAATAAAAATATAAAATATGAAAATATTTCATAGGTAGTAGATGCAGCCTTAATATTTGTGATAGCTCTTGCATAGATCTTTTAGACTAGAGACGAACACAAAATAAATTAATTAACACAGTATATCGTATAAGTATAGTATAGTTCGTCATATATTCTATAATCACCTATATATAGATTTTCTTAACACTACTCATACCACTAAATAAAAACTATATAATGCTACATACATCTTAGCACAGAATCCAGTTAAAAAAAAGTATTTATAAAATATATAATGTTTTTCAGTTAAATTTGCACTTGACACACCAATTAAGAAATATTAAAATTATTTGTAAACACACCCACAGATTTAATCTAAATTAAAACTTTAAACTAAAGATGTATAATTGTTTTCATAAACACTTAGGATATAATTGAACCATCAATAAAATGTTTACAAAAATGACAACTACAGGTAACACATTAACAATGCACAAATATGGTGAAAATACTCTCTAAAAATTACACAATTAATTTAATTTTCTTTAATAACTTCCTCTTTTCTGTGGATGTACTACTTAGTAGGATTTTAAGTTCTCTAACTCTAATATAAGTTCCTGTTTTCAAATAATAATATATCACTTCTCGTGAAAATATGACATTACTTTTACAAACCATATCCGTAACAATATTTATTGCCTTACAACTTTGTTGAAGAACTCTCCATGGTACTGTAAAAAGCAATTTTAGTGGTTTTTATCACTGCCAGAAAACTATCCTTCGGAGTAAGTAATTTTCCACGCGAAATGGAATCTATCCCATCATTATTGCGTCTTCGAGGTAAACTTACTTACTAACAGCAAGTTAAGGGTGTTTTGACCTAAATTTATGTGCTACAAAGCCTGTGACATATTTTAAGCCTTCTTCTGAAATTTTGTTGCCATCTTCCTTAAAACTGAATGTTTCTTCATTAGATGAATTTTCTGTAAAGTTATCTGCATCAAATATAAATCCATGGAACAGTTTTGCTGTTTCACACTTATCGCAAAGTAGCGTTGCTTCTTTTGTCAAGCATTCTTCATCACAGTTGTCAACAGTATTCGGATATATAAAGAAAACAGAGACGAATGTTTACCCAAAATGTAAGCACGGACTCTATACATAAAATCTAAAGGCCCTGGATGGTCATTACTGTGCCCCACACCCCTTATATAAGAGAAAAAGTTTTACAACACATCTTGGTTTACTTTTATACTCAAAATATACTTTATATAATTTTTTTAAATCTGCATATAAATTCCTGAGTGAGATGTTACTTATTTATACTCCAGTTTCAAAAGTAAGTTTGTACCGACAGCCTTCAATTCTAAAACTTTCAATCATCTGATACATTTCTTTTAAAGTGTAAGTTTGATATTATTCATTCATACCATAAGCTAATTTCGACTTATTTTCATGAAATGGAGCACTAGAGTTGAATATATATCAAACCAATTATTAAACAAACCTAAGACATTAGCAGTCGGCTTCCAGTTTCCCTCTACAATATTATTCTCGCCTGAATAAATAAGTGCCTTTGACAGGCTATTAGAAAATAACTGTGCTGCTTTTTTTAAACATTTTGTCTCTGAGATTTTGTCACATCTAAGTGGGACTGAGTTACTTTATAAGCTAGTTTAAGGTCACTGGTAGACTTGTCTAAAAGTTGCTGAATACAATTCTTGTTTGCCCTCTCTCCTTTATCTAAAGCGAACCCTTTGTCTAAGAAATGATTGAGGGCAAGCTTCAAGATATGTGGAGGATCAGCAAATACATATATATCTCTTGAAGACTCATGAGGGTTTAAAAATGATGACTTTGTTGTATTTAACTCTAGAGCTTTGTACACATCTGTTTTCTCCTCCTATGTCACTTGTAACACATGATACTCAGAACATTCTAAACTTTCAATAATTTTAAACAAAAGTTATTTTGTCATAGGCGTGTCGAAATTATAGTTAACCGGTTGTTTCCATTTAGAAAGTAGCCCCCTTGCCATAACAACTTGCACAGTTCTAAAAGGGCCAACTACTTTATCATTGATTTTATCAAAGCAAATATTATTTGATATAATCATTTCCTTGTATGATAATGCAGTAATGGGTTCAAACTTCTTCACACCATGTACACTACCAAGGTAGGTGCCTTTCAGTTGATGGGGGGAAGTCGATCCCGTGACTTTCATATACAGTGGCCTAAGTAGCTGACTGATGAAGAGCTCAAAGTTCTTGCACTAGATCTTCTTTCTCTCTCTCAGCTTACACCAAACATGGAAGGTGTAGGCTGAATTGAATTGGCTAGCTGAAAACGCCATCGACTTGGGAGTCGTAGTAAGTTGGGGAATGTAATCAAAACTGTAGTTCACATCACATATTGTTGATGGTGGTTTTCTACGATTTACAGGAAAGATCTCTTGGAACATTGAATAAATGTATAATCTCTTATTGTGAAGGGTTAAAGGCTTTTAGACAGTCACGTTAGTGAGAAAATATGTTTAGAATTGAATGCTGAAAAGACTAATTATATGAAAACACAAATAACACAGATTGGGGACGATAATTTATAGATTATTTCGAGCAACATATCATTTTACCGGGTTAATGAGTTTATATATTTAGAAACCATTTTAATAATAACTATCTTAGATTGGAAATTAGAAAATAATACAGTCGGAAAATACATTCTATTAGTCGGTCAGTAAGTTGTTGACATCTCGCCAGCTTTCAAAGAATGTACAACTCATAATATACAAAAAAATAAGTTTACAGGTTCTCTATGAGTTTGAAACGTGATCTCTTACTTTACATGAGGAAAGCAAATTTAGGGTGTTCGAAAACAAGATGCTAATGAAGATATTTTAACTTAAGAGGGATGAGGCTCCTAGGGAGTGGAGGAGGCTACATGATGATGAGCTACATACCCTGTACTAATCACAAGACTTTGTTAGTACAGTCAAATCTCGTATGGTGGGCAGATTATGCATGGGAGAATCTAGAACCGTGTTCAGGGTACTGACTGGTGAACCCAATGGGAAGAGACTATGGAGAAGACCTAGACGTAGATGGGAGGATAACATTAGACTATACCTGAAAGTGATAGAATGTAATGAGGTGGACTGGATAGAACTAGCTCAGGATGGGAATAGGTGGCGTACTTTTGTAAGTGTGGAAATGAATTCTAGAGTTCCTAATGCCTAATGCATGATTATTTCCCACAATTATTCACGGGATTCTATGCAACTAATCTTGCTCAATTTTTAAAAATATGAAAGCTTATACACCAAAGATATGAAAAAATAAATCGCATGACACAATCGCATAAAATTTCTCATATTGTGTATTATAGCTCCAAAGAAAGTTTTCAAAAATAGGTTTTTAGTAAACTACCCTTAAATAAATTTTACTCATAAAAACAAACACATTATTTTGTTTATCACAATAATAACTCTTAATTATACATTTTAAACAAAATTCTTCAATTATGTTTAACAAAATTCAAATGTTCTATATGTATAGTTTCTATATACTAGCATTTATTATATTTTCTTTCCACCCATAAATTGTTATTTTTACCTTTCCCGTGACCTACAACGGTGGATACGTGGATTCAATGTCAGACTCATATTATTTGGTTTGTTGGCGACGGGAAGGTTTTGCATTATAATACCTATGCCCTGAGGGTGTATTTCTCCTTTCTATAAATTATTAACCCTTCCTACTCTAGAAAAATTCTGGTAGTTTTTTTTGTCATGAAATTTGTAACTAAATGGATATAGTTGTTTACCCTTCCTACTCTAGGAAAATTTGAGTAAGTTTTCTGTGAATAACAAAATGTGTATAGTCCGGAAGGGTATTAAGACCTATAGCTGTAAACAATATTTTTTCTCCGTGTCTACCCTTCCTACCTACTAGGATTTTGTTATTTTACTTACAACCCCTTTTGTGATTTTTTTCTTCCCCCTCCTTATTTATCCTTTCATCTTCCCCCACTTTTCCCCGTGATCTATCAACATACCTTTACCCTTACCACCCCGCATCCCTTCCCACCCTAACCATATTACCTCCCGGGCTATGGACCCAGGTGGACAACACAGTCTTTCTTTCACTGCGGGTCGGATAAAATCGAGTGAACCATCAAGACTCCCTTCAACTCTCGAACTTCTAATTATAAAGTTGTGTATAGTCACATGGCGGACGAATAATCTAGTTCACACGATCTAGGTTTAACACCTTGGACCTACTTTGAATATTATTAAGATCGCCTATCACAAGTTTTTTGAAAAAAAGAGCCAACTATTATTTTTTATGGATCGGCTGCACCTTTACCGTCGAGAATGATTATGTTTTGTCCAGACAGTTCGATAGTGATTGAATGGATAATTATTTAACAATAAGCATGTGACGTGATGCCAATACGACTTGGTGATAGTAATATTTCATTTATTTATTTATTAAACTGACGTCTAACAGTAAAGAATAAATTATAATGGGACAACAACGTGAACAAATTTAACATTTAGTTTGTAAATGATTCCTTATAATGCTTTTGATTATCTTTAAAAGAGCAACTAATTGCTAAATTATACATCCAAATTATATTTATTTTTATAAAACAAAATACCTACATTCCTAAGATTAGGGGAGCTCTTTAATGTGCGATGGAAATGCTTTGTTCACAGAGTCATAATACCCGTTCGGGATACATGTATAATATATTATTAACGTTAATGAGTCATGGAGGATAAAGGTAGAAATTAAAGTAAATTTACGCAAATTTGCGTGAAGATAGCGTGGAAAACTATTTAATAAAAGCACCCTCATATCATCAGGACGGAATATGATTCTTGACCATTCCTCATAATCACTAAACAAGCTTGCCACTTAGACAACGTGACAACTCATTTGGAGGATTCTTTTATGTTTGTGAAGGTGTGGAATAGTTGGAAAATATTCGTACAATTGTGAATATGGGATTTTTTTAAATTGCAAGATTAGATCTAGGTTTAAGAATAAAAGTTTATATTGCCATCCAAAACATTTAAAACAAAGAAGACATCACTTTTGAACCTTTTATCGATTTGATAATTCTATTTAGGTTATAGGAATATCGATTTTAAAAATTTCGGTTGTAATATACCTTTCGCAACAAATTTGCGTTGAACATGTTCCAATTTCAAAGTCCGTCAAGAGGATGGAATTCCAGACGAAGAAGGAATGTTCAAACTTAAGGTGAACGAAGACATAAAGATGGTAAGTGTACAACTAAAATTGATATAGAAGAATAAGAAGGAATAAAAGATTACGTGGTCAATAATATGATTGCTAAAGTATACTTTTTCCTTGAGGGAGGACAAATAAGTGGTTGTCAAAATATTTACAATGGTGAGGTAGGGATCAGGAAGGTAGAGTTTAGAGGAAATATATATCCGAATGTACCTTTAACTATAGTGTAAATCCATTTAGGAAATGCACCTCACTACTAAATCGGATTCAAAACCTAACCTCTCCATCGCTAGAAAACCAGACAAGACGAGACTTTTGCCTTTGTCCATGTATCCACTAGTACAAGTGATAATAATTGTCCAAGGGGAAAACAATTCTTCATTATTAGTGTGAGTGATAAAATATTATCGCGTAGAGGACAGAGCTCCAATATAATCTCACACGTAGATACTATACATTCACTTTTACAAAATATTTTTAACTTAGTCATTTAAATTGTGTTGGTATAATTTATGTGAAATTAATTAAAGATAGGCATAAAACTGCTGAATTATTCTAAATAAAATAATAATGAGCTCTTTGTTTTAAGAATGAAGAATTCTCAAATGAGGTGAGTTCCCACCTACTACAAATTATTTCTCAAATTTCTATAAACACAATTTTAACATAATACATTGGAATTAAAATTGGGTACGGATGAGTGTCGTTCACAAAAATAAATTTAAATATCCATTGAAAAATGACACCAATGAAAATGGTGTCTATACCGACACCTTTGGCATATCCTATGCATGAATTCCCAACTATTCTGGTGCATACTGCGCTTAGGTCTATACATTACTCATAGTGTAAGGCAAAGTCAAATATAGTCGTGTGAGACTATTAACACCGGTTAGATGCTGGTAGGAAGACTTTATTTTTTTTTAAGCACCGTGTCTTACTAATAGTTCAGATTACTCGCTTATGTAGTAATTACTCTACTGTATTAGTGATTAGTAAGATAGTGTTTAGAGAAAGTGTAACCGCATTTGTATGGAGGTAAAGTGGAAATACATTTAGTAAAAACCACTTTCAGTACACCCAAACGGGATTCGAGCCTCGATCTTCCCGTCAACAGCAGTACTGTCTATTGAGAGAGAATGAAGTGCCTTTCGATCATAAATTTTCTTTGTCAAAACTTTATTTATTGAAATATAATCCTAGTTAATCCAATATGCTAGATCGCAGCATTAGCAACTTCTAATATTCGTATATAGAAACGAATACAACACAACATGACTTGATAAATGAAAAACAAACATCATTACTAGGAGACGGAGTTGGAATGTTGTGTACAATTGTGCACACAATGATCGAAAGGGGGTGGACTCCTTCTTCTCAACTTATTCACATAATAACATCTACACATTTTCTCTGTCAAGATAGATAGCATATTAAGACATTATTAGTGCTATTCTATATGTGTTGATGTTATCTATCAAACATGACATCTCATAATAACGTGCCTTGACATATGAATATTTAAGCTAGACTTACTCTAAAACGGGTTTCATTACATTACGACCCATCTACCTTAGGACCCATCTAGTTCGTTATCAATTATGGTATTTTGGTGTGAATTAAAAGTGAAACATTTATAGCTAATCGAAGTTAAAGCTTTTTTATATAAATAATCTTATCTCATTGTATGGATTAAAAATTACTAATTTGATACTAAACTCAAAATATAATAGGTACGCTCCAGAATATTTTTTTAAATTTATCTTTAACTTAATAAATGATTTGAAAAAAAAATAGTAATTTATAGCATCTAATGGCATGATGAGGTATTCTGTGACCTATCGGTGTAATGTTTAACATGATCAACATCTAGATATACCCTGATTTTGTTTGGAAGAACTGTAGAGAAATTTCAAACATATTTCTTCGTGGCCAACATTGATAACATTTTTATATTATTGAAAGTGTTATTATATAATTATTGATAATATATATAAAAAATGACAGCTGCAGATAACATGAATTGCTGTAGAAATATACTAAAAAGTGTTTTAGTAACTTCAGCAACTAACTTCTACTGTTCTTCCTACCAGAATCATACTATAGCAGTCATGACAATGTCGCCAATTTAATTCATATCTATTATTAGCAAACGAACATTAATATGGCTCCAATATCAGCCGTGCTAGAAGATTTCATAAACAATAATGCATATTATTTGGATGGCGGCAAAATAACATCAAAGTAGGGATTTATTAAGAAATCCATTTATCTGTTAGTGGGGACATTCATTCATAACTCTTGGCTTCTAGTCCATCTGAAAGACACGATAAATTATTATTATTATTATTATTATTATTAATTAGCACCGCGTCTTACTACCCGTTCGGGTTATACGCACTTACGCTAATGTGTAATGGTAGGGTGTTTATGGGATGAAATGGAGGACCTGCAGTTTAACGTGGAATCCGAACCACGGTGGAGGCCTGGCATTCCTCACATTCACAAGTTGTGTTAAATCTGTGCCGGGACCGAGGATTGAACCCCGGACCCCCAGCACAGAAGTCTGACACCTTACCCCTAGACCACCAGGTCACCGACACGATAAAATAAATATAGTGGGGGGAGGGGGGGACGTAGCTGAACAAGGTGACAAAATTTGAATCTGGTAAATATAGAATTGACTAATATAATTTAAAACTTAAAATTGAATTTCCTTATTAAAAACTTTAATAGGTAACATCAACTAACAACAGTTGTTGAATTGTTCACTAATAGGTTATAGTCTCCAAACTGTGATCCACAGCTTAGATTTATAGAGCCAAAATCTTTGCTTCAAGAGTGAAAAATTTCACAGACTAAATAAATAAATAAAAACAGTTATATAAGTTGTAGCCTCTACGCTGTGAATACAGTAGGCCTACATAGAGATGGAGCCGATCTATCCCAAAGGTATATATATAGCAATATATTACACTAAACTAATGGCTTATGTGAATAAATTATTTTCAATGTCTTATAATTTTATGTATTCCACCAGATGTCGTTGAAAATTAATTATAATAAGTATGTGTTTAAGCGGAAAACAACTAAAATTACAAGTACATTCAATTTAGTAAGCAATTACAATCAAGACACAGGGAATCAAACTGAAAACATTTGACTTTATGTACTAGTTCTCTATGCTATCTTGAGTCATCTTATACGCTGGAAATTTATTTTATATATTTAAGTGTTTTTTTAGCATCACGTCTTACTCTCCGTTCGGGTTATACACCTATGTACTAATTACATGAGTGTTTTATGTACTAGTAAGGTTTAATTGAGAGTAAGTGCACCCAAATTTGCTTGGAGAGAGAGAGAGTGGAAAACCATTTAGGGAAAAAAACAACCTAAAGTGGACCTGAACGGGATCGAGCGCCGCTCTCCTCGTCTTCGTCAATCTAGTCCAAAACGAGAGTAGTGCTTTAGACCACACGGCCACCGAAGTGTGTTATTTAAGTATTGAGCTTATATAAAGGATATCAGTTGATATTAAATAACATGTACAGTTTATATTATGCATGATCTCACTTTATAATATTTGGAAGGAAATCATTAATTCAACCAAAAAACCTACTTGTCTCTTTATTAATATTATTCTATATTTGACTCGAAAGACCCAAATAAAATAATATTTTACCCAAATAAATGTATATGTGAAGTTGATATAAGGTACTAAACATGCCACACTTAGCCTAATTGATGTTTATATAGGGTTCAAGTTTGAATCTCAGCGGGATCTACTGAGATTATTTGTTTGGCAAGAAATAAGCTCAAAAATTATTAAACGTAATTTTTGCTAAAATTAACATAATATGCCAAACAAGAATGAGCAATGTTACAGTCCTCCTTTCATATGCTTACTACAGGATTATTAATGACCACCTGCAGCGATGGGCACACGGTCTAATCGTCATGCTATTTTAGTTTGGTTTTTAGGTAACAGACAGGTCGTAGTTTGAACCCCAGTGGGATTTATCAAAAATTAGGCTGTTTTTAATGCTTTTACATTCCCCCTTATTTCAAAAAGTGGATAAGTTTTCTTGAAATTTTACCATTATCATCATCTCACTAATCAGTGTAGGCTATAACCCGGACGCATAGCAAGACGCGAGGTAAAAGAAAAACAAAATTAACGATTAATCCAAGAGAGTAATAATCTAAAGTGTATTTTAGATAAAGTGCATCTGTATTATCAGAAAATGCAGACCTCTTTTAAGAGAAAAATACACCATGTACACCCGATCCCCCGGGTCAGCACGGTGATCTAATGGTTTGATATGTCTCTTTAAGGTAATCTGATACAAATAGTGTGTGTAATATTTTGATAATGATAGTACATGAAATATTATCAATCGTGGCAAGTAATACAAAGCAATATAGTCCGCATAGCCACCACTACAATTTATTTATCTTTTTAATAAACCTTGGTAGAAATCAGTCTTTTATAGCTTGATTAACACATTCATTAATAGAAATTCTGTCTGCGGCAAGGGGCAGATAGGTAGTAGGCCTACATAGAGGTCCGCTATACGGTAAAGTTTGAGTAACACTGAACTATTAGATAGAGACACCCTCCATACTAATACTGTCTAGCAGATAAAGACAGGCTCCTCCATGATAGTGCTGTCTAGAAGATAAAGACAGGGTACATGATAGTACTGTCTGGCAGATAAATACAGGTTCCATGCCAGTACTGTATAGCAGATAAAGACAGGCTCCTCCATGATAGTACTGTCTAGCAGATAAATACACGTCCCATACCAGTACTCTATAGCAGGTAAACACACGTTCCATTCTAGTATTATCTATCAGATAAATACAAGCTCCATTCTAGTTATTGTCTAGCAGATAAAGGCACGTACCATTCTAGTATTATCTAGCAGATAAAGACAAGCTCCATCCTAGTATTGTCTAGCAGATAAAGGCACGTTCCATTCTAGTATTATCTAGCAGATAAAGACAAGCTCCATCCTAGTATTGTCTAGCAGATAAAGGCACGTTCCATTCTAGTATTGTCTAGCAGATAATGATAGGCTCCATGCCTCTTTAATGATAATATGCCTCTTTCAGAAATATTATTCAGCCAAGATCGATAGGAACTCGAGCTAAAGATCAAGCTCGTCTAGTCTGGTTAGCCGGTGACGGGGAGGTTGAGACTCGAAGCCTGGATAAATCTACTGAGGGTGGATGTTATCACAGTCTCACTTCAAGTAACTGTAGATACGATATCTCTAAATTATTCTTTCCTCATCCTTATCATATTTAGTTTTTAGCTTTGTGAATAAAAATCATGTGTTTGTAGCCAATAGTCAATCGAATTTTAATATATAAGGATTGGTAGACTTTTTTTTAGATCTGGTTGACAGTAACAAACATTTAACTCTCTTAGAACTCTAGCATGAATGGGAGTGAAAAGGACGTTTTCATCGCTGCCAACTTCATATCATATTTATTACAGGTTTATGGAAATTGCAAAAAATTTTAGGTACGAGAAAAGTTTTAGGTGCAAACATGTGATTCAATTGTTTACTATATCAACTGCTTCATTCCCTCTGCTGGATAAGACCATCCAAATATAGGTGAATGCAATACATCATGCTTGCTTTACCAAATATTTAGCGAAAATGAGCATTTCTAACATTCCACACAAGAAGATTTTACTGATTCTCATGGGAAATAAATGTTCTCATCAAGAAGAAACAACCCGAACTGAGATTTAATATAGTTATTGTTGTAAGATGAATGTATGTGTTATATTGAAAGGGGGAGATTTGTTTTCATCATCTGCTAGACAGCCTCCACTAGTCCAGTCATAAAATAACATATGTGATTGTGTCTGCTAGACACTCCCAAGACCCAAGCCACGCTTGAAACACACATGGGGTAAAAAGAACTTGACACACTCATCCAGATGTTTGAAGAAGATTTTTGCGCGTTACATAACAAATGTCTGTAAAAAAAAATCAAGAACACACTCTCCTGTGGCTCTGTAAAAAAATTAATCCGGTGAGACAGAGAGATAAAATATACCTCCTACGCTACTTCACAGAACAACAAGCTAATTAAAATGACCTCATTGACTGAAAAAAATTAAGTTATACATCTAAAACATTAACATTACATAACATAAACATTACAGTATAACCTACGTCAAGCCAAGGGTATCTTCGAGACGCCCATTATAGTCAATACCACAAATAAACACAAAATACTTAGTTCTAGATGTAGAATACAGTTTTATTAGTAAAACGGATATCCGCTATCCACTAGCCATAGTTTATAATATGCACTTTCTGACAAAATAGTATATGTCTTAGAGATCATTCCTCCTCCAAGATACCCTTTTACAACGTGATTTGTAATCGTATACAAATAAGTGGTGCAGTGGAATCTAAAGTGAAAAATAAACTAAAAGTCTCATAAAAACATATTGCCAGGACAACTCCTTTATTGAGAGACTGACAGGGACAGGTCAGACACTACTGTTATGTCATAAAGTTTTTTGATCGACCTGGGTAGTGGAACATTACACGTTCATAGGAGATGTTCTAAGTGTCCACCATTGCACTGACAACAAAGTTCAACCATCCTGCACCACGACTGTCATGTGGAAGATGTGAGCCATATCCCTTATTATATTTCCAGCAGCCACAATTTAATTCCACAAATGTTCTCTCATGTTTTACCGTTGGGAGTACACAATTTCCTTAATGTAGCCTCACAAAGACCCAAGATGTGAGATCGGGAGATCACGTCAGCCGTGCAACAGGCCCATTGCGTCCAATCCATCGACTGGTATGTTTTCTGAAAGTCCTTTTTCCCTACCAGAAAGATATTATATAGTAGGATATTGGTAGGAAAAAAGACCTTTCAGAGAGTAATTCCTACCGTTAATGGAGTATATATTATTCGTTCAGATGGCGTCTAACTGCACGGTTGTATTATGCAGGGGCTCCATCCTGTAATCGCCACATGTTCAGCCGCGTTGCCAGCCGGGGCCAGATTTACATGTTGAAGCTCACTAGGGCCTTGTCGACGTTGAGCCCCCCCCCCC